>CABHPP010105440.1:26384-76766 GCA_902168425.1 Peromyscus attwateri
CCCTTCTCTCCCTGTGTGTGTGTGTGTGTGTGTGTGTGTGTGTGTGTGTGTGTGTATGAGAGAGAGAGAGAGAGAGAGAGAGAGAGAGAGAGAGGAGAGTGTGTGTGTGTGTGTGTGTGTGTGTGTGTGTGTTAGTCTATGATAAGACACCATGACCAAGGCAACTTATAGAAGGAAGAGTTTATTTGGACTTGATAGTTTCAGAGGCTTAGTTAGAGTCCATGGCCAACATGACAAGGGACAAAGCAGCAGGCACAGCTCTAGACAGTAGCTGAGAACTTGTATCTTTGTTTTTAAGACAGGGTCTCTCTGTGTAGTCCTGGCTGTCCTGGAGGTCCCTGTGTAGACCAGGATGACCTCAAATTCACAGAGATCTTCCTGTCTCTGCCTCCTGAGTACTGGGATTAAAGATGTGTGGCATCATGTCTGGCTGAGAACTTACATCTTGATCGATAAGCACAAGGCAGAGAGAGTTAACTAGGAATGGGTGGACTTTTGGAAGCTCCACAGTGAAGCACCTCCAACCAGGCCACACCTCCTAATCCTTGCCAAACAGTTCCACTAACTTGGGACTAAGTATTCAAACATATGAGTTCTCATTCAAACTTCTCTCTCTCTCTCTCTCTCTCTCTCTCTCTCTCTCTCTCTCTCTCTCTCCCCACCCCATCTCTCTCTCCCTCTATCTGTCTCCATTTCTGTCTCCCTTTCCTCTTTCTTTCTCCCTCTCTCTCCATCCTTAGAAACAAAAGCATTCTGCAGAAGTCTAAGAGGCAGCCCAAAGCATTTCTATGTACGTTCATTGCACCGTGCTGTTTTCCCTATGAGATCTTGCTACCTACCCAGACCAGTCCCCCTGTCTTTTGGGAAATAGCAGCTTTATGGGGTTTCTTCTCCCTAGCACACCGCCCAAGGAAACAGAGCTCAGAAGCCCCACTTGGCAACTAAGGCACTGCTGATGATTTTCCCAATAACTCTTCTACTCCATCGAGTCTAGGAAATCTTTCTGGGCTGGGTGCTGAGGGTGAGGGGCAAAGCTGTCTGCTGGTCCTCTGGGACCCCCTCCTGGGTCTGCAGTGCATGTGTGAATTCTTCCATAACGTTTATGTACCAATCACTGGCAAAGCCCAGGCTGCTGACTGGATCTGCTTTTCCTCACATCTGCTGTCTTCCTTCCAAGTGACATGGAAAGCCTGGGGATGCAATGGCAAAGAACAGTTTGGGCTATTACTTAGATATTACCCACATCCTCCCCAGGATAAGTCCTGTGTCTTTTGTGCCTATGGCTGATTAAATAACAGATAAGAACAGGGTCCAGCTGACCCAGTCGTTTGGTAGGGCTTCCTGACTTTCTGTCCTGCTTTATGAAGCCCAACAAGAACGGTTTGAGTGGAGCTGTGGCCACAGTCATTTCTATAGCATAGAATTTGTCACCATGTCATCTACCCTCAATATCCTTTTCCATTGAGCAAGTCGTTTAAAACTCCAAGGCTTGGTTCTTGCAAACATTAATCGCCTTTGCTTCCTCCTTTCCTGACAGCTATGTGGCAAGAGTCACTTGAAATGCCAGGTGACCGTCACTATCAAAACAGGAGTTTATTGGACTTGAGACATCTTCACATCTGCTGTCACACCTTTCCAAACACTCGCTTTCAGAAAATGGACCCTCAGGTGTTGAACAAATACAAAGGGGAAGCTATTCTTTTTGTTTGTTGGTATCAGTTTTTGAGACAGGGTTTCTCTGTGCAGCCCTGGCTGTCCTGGATCTTACTCTGTAGACCAGGCTGGCCTTGAACTCAGAGATCCACCCACCTCAGCCTCCCGAGTGCTGGGATTAAAGGCGTGTACCACCACTACTTTTCAAGAAACTATTTTTTTTTGTTTTTGTTTTGATACAAGGTCTTATTCAGTAGTCCAGGCTGGCCTCTAACTCATGGCAATCCCCCTGCCTCAGCCTCTCAAGAGCTGGGATTCCAAGAAATTGTTCTTTTATATACTAAAAGATATCTGAGTTTGTAGGTTTTTTTTTTAAAAAAACTCTTTGTTCTTTGGCTCTTGGGGGGGGGGGCGCCATCCAGTTCCCAAATAAATCACATGGAGGCTTATTCTTATTTATAAATGCCCGGCCTTAGCTTGGCTTAGTTTCTTGTCAGCTTTTCTTAATTATCTCATCTACCTTTTGCCTCTGGACTTTTACCTTTTTCTATTTCTGTGTATCTTTTCTTTCCTTCTTATTCCATGTGTGTCTATCTGTCTGTCTGTCTGGCCCCTTCTTTTCTCACTCCTAGATCTCTCGCTTCCCAGATTTCTCCTATTTATTCTCTCTGTCTGCCAGCCCTGCCTATCCTTTGTCCTGCCTCACTATTGGCTGTTCAGCTCTTTATTAGACCTATCAGGTGTTTTAGACAGGCAAAGTAACACAGCCTCATAGAGTTAAACAAATGC
The DNA here is from genome assembly GCA_902168425.1 of Peromyscus attwateri. Taxonomy (NCBI): domain Eukaryota; kingdom Metazoa; phylum Chordata; class Mammalia; order Rodentia; family Cricetidae; genus Peromyscus; species Peromyscus attwateri. The sequence goes on from CABHPP010105440.1 coordinate 28,827, forward strand.
AACATAAAAGACTGCACCACATCTTTGTATCATTAAGCAAATGTTCCACAACACGAGTCCTTTCATCTTCCGGGTTCACAGTCCCTGATACTTCCATTGAGATTGCTGTTTCCTTTCTGCTCTTCACTCCCACGCACATCTTTATTGCATAGCAAAGGGAAACCTGGTGTTAAGAACACACGGTGCAGTAATCAGAGAGAGAACGCGTTCACTGTGAGGAGCCAGGACTCGGTCTCAGCGGTCTCAGTATAACCAACAGACCGGCTGAAAGCAACAGCAGTTGAGCCAATTCTCTGGTCTCAAGTTTCTCTGAGATGTGATCCACAGGCTCAGCCTCTTCTAGCTGCTCACTCTTCCTCTAGCCTCTCACATCTAACCACCTGCCCAACTTACTTCTTTAGTCTGTGGCAACACCAAAAGGTCCTCAAATCCCATCCAGTGAAGAACACTTTGTCCCTCTCTCCCTCCCTCCCTTCTTCCTTTGGTTCCCCTCTCCCACCTTCCGTTCCCCTGTACCCCCCTCCCTCCCTCCCTCCCTCCCTCCCTCCCCCTGCCCTTCTGTTTGTTTTTCTCCCTTGGTGCTGGGGATGTAGCCCATGGCCACACTTACACTAAGCATCTCCTCTGCCCCTGGACTCCATTCCCAGCCCCCACCTTTGGCCTTTCATCAAATCTACATTGAGAGTCTCCTCTGTAACACTAAATCTGGAGACACGTGGAGCAAAGCAGACATTTGCCTTCCAAATGTACCCCGGTCATCTCGGCTTCCTCCACACCTTCCCAGAACCATCCACTAGTCTCCCTAAAGTCTTGACAGGTTAAGCCTCCCTCATTGAAAAATCTGAAGTCCAAAATGTTGCAAAATCCAAAATGTTTTGAGGACTAATGTTATGCAATGAATAAAAAAATTCACCCCTGACCTCATGTGGTGAGCTTTGATCAAACTGCAGATAAAAATGTTGTATAAAATTACCTCCAGGTTATGTGTATAAGGGGTACACAGAATGCAAGTGAATTTCAGTTTTAGACTTGGGTCTCATTCATCGTCTGACTGATTGTGGGTATGCAAATAGCCCCGAATCCCAAACTCTTAGCCCTCCAAGCATCCAGATAAGAGCCTTGACTCCACTACACTCACTCTTGGAGCCATCTTCAGTTCATTTTGTTGAGGAGCTTATCAGTGTCCTCTCCCTCAGCCAGAGGGGACACCAACCCTCCAGTCTCTGGATTTCCTTCTCCATCCAATTCTTCAAGGCCTTGTGGAGGTCTTTCCTCTAAATTGAAGCGTTCCTTTCTAAAGGGATTAAGAGAGGCCCACAGACTCAGAAAATAAACTAAACTTACAGGGGTTCCCCCGACGCCATTCTCAACGGTCTAAAATCAGTGAAGCAGTTGCTGGGCAAAGGAGACTCTCATGAGGTTGGCTGCCCACCTTGTAGGGAGCTCCAGGTACACAGCTCTCACAAATCTTCACCCGTTCTGGAGTGGACTCTTCACTGATACAGCCACACTCACCCACACTCCGGAAGCTGCCTAATAACTCCCTGGTTCCATTCCACTTGGATGAAACAGATTCTTTAGTCTATCCTCTTCTGTTGTCCGGGGCCTGTGTGGGGTGAATTGACGTTTGTTCACATCAACACAGCACATGGGGCAGTGATCTCATTTCCAACAGGAAACTCTTCTCATCCTGTCAAAAGTCCTCTTTCTATCCGGCCTGATGCGGCAGTCCCAACACTGGGCTGTCTCTTCAATTATTTCTCTAGAACCTCCCTTCTTCTCTGGGGTCTCACTGGGCCCCGGGCTGCCTGGAAAGGAATGTGCAGACATCAGACCATTCAGGATAAATTTCTGGAGACGAGATTCACACTGGAAACATGCAGGTGTGAAAGGGAAAGGATTAACATGATCCCAGCTACTTAATGTATCTGGATTCCTACCTTCACGTGTGAAATAAGGGGTTCAGTGAAACTGTGAGAATGTTCGGAAAACCCACTAAGATAAATAGCGTTACTCTAAATCGATTTAGACGTGTTTTGTGTTATCTTTTTACTGTGGTCGGGGGGAATGGCTCAGATGGTAAAGTGCTTGTTATGAAAGCTTGAGGGACTGAGTTCAAATGCCCAGCACCTCCATGAAGAGCAGGCTATGGTAGTGCTTGCTTGTCACCCCGTAGCGGGGGAGGTGGAGACAGGAGGATCTCAGGGGCTCTCTGGCTAGTCACTCTAGTTGAATTAGTCATTTCCGGATCCAGTGAGAGATCTTGTCTCAAAATATCAGGTGGAAAGCAATTGAGGAAGGGAGCTGACATTGATCTCTGGCCTGCACATACGTGTGCGCATCCACACACACTACACACACACACACACACACACACACACACACACACACACACACACACACAAAGAAAAGAAATCATCCTTTGGTGATTCTGGCTGGGGGTGGGAATCAATGGTTGGAAATGGGGCTTTCCCCAAATACAACAGCCTTGTTTTAGGGTCTTAGGGTGATGCTCTCTTCATTAGTTATCTGTTGCTCAAGCCAATAAATCCTTCTTATCTCACAGTTTCGGAAGGTGAGGGATCCAGATGTGGGGAATCCAGATGTGGCTCACTGGGTTGGCTGAGGCCTTAGGACTCTCTAATGAAGCGGCAGTCCATCTATGGCCATCCCAAGGACCGACTGGGGCCATTGAGCTGGTTTCCGAGCTCACAGTCGGCAATTTCTCAAGGTCATGGACCAAGGGCTCCAGTTTCTTACTGTCTAGACCTTGCAGAGGGTTGTCCATGACATCAAACTTTCTGCAGGTGAACAACAGCAACAGCTCTGTGCCATGCCATGCATCTGGCCAGGGTAAGACTCAACCAAGTGTCACCCAGTGACTATGGTACCTGGCAGTCAGACAGCGCTATGGTGACTGAGCACAGGGTGGGGAGGTGGAAGAGAGAGAGAGGTGCAGCAGTTCATGGGCTGGGGCGAGAGGCAGGTCTGAAGAGGTGAGAAGGGTGAAGAACAGGCTAATATGAATGGCCTGTGTGCCACCTGAGTCCAAGGTGATGTCCAGGCCTGGGCTATCACCAAGGGCCAATCTTGTTCTGTGGCCCTGCAGCAGGTGGGGTCTGAGTTGATGTCTATAGCTCCCGTTACTATTGAAGGCCATGCCAATGCCAGGGTTCTAGGCTGCCACCTGGGTCCATTTTGGTGTCCAAGGGCCAAACCGCCTCAGGGGCCATGCCAAACAAGGTGGCCTGTGCTGCCACCTGGAGCCATGATGACATCTGAGCCCAGGCTGTGTCCTAGGACCATATCTGGGTCTGCGGTCCTACCACAGCCAGAGTCAGTATTGATGTCAGTGGCCACTGTTACTGCTGAGGGCCATGTGCATACCTGGGGTCCGGTCAGCCATCTGAGATCATGCTGGAGTCTGAGGGCCATGCTGATACCAGAGCCATACTGATGTGGTGGCCTGTGCTGCCACCAGGGCCATGGTGATACCCGGGCCTGGCTTCTGCCAAGGGCCGTGTCTGGGTCTGTGGTCCTGCTGCAGCTTGGGTGTGTGTTGATGTCCTTGGCCCTTGTTACCACAAGGGTCATAGGAACCAAGAGTGTTGAAATCTAAAGGCTGTAATGAGCTGGCCCCTTCCCTCACTGGGCCTGGGGTAGCTGGCCCTGCTCCTCATGGGATACTGCAGCAGGAGAGCTGGCCCCACCCCTCACCATGGGCATGCACCTCACCTGGGAAGCACACTAGAGCTGACCCTGCTGTCCGGCACATGGGTGAGCTGGCCCTGAGGGCATGAGAGCAAGAGAGATGAGCTCGCCCACCCTCATCTGCCATGTGGTGGCATGGGTGAGGCAAAGATGCCCTCCCCTCCCCCACCCTTGCCACCTGCGGCAGGCAAGAAAGCAGGCCCCGGGGTCATGAGAATGGGAGAAGTAGCCCTGCCAGGGCAGCACACTAGAGATGTCACTGGTGAGCCGGCCCTGAGGGCCTGAGAGCAAGAGGACTGGTCCCGCTCCCTGCTGCAGAGGCCCTGAGCCAGACAGACCAGTGACTCGTGGCAGTGAACGCTTGTGAGCGAGGACGAAAGGACTGAAGGGTTAGCGGTGTGATCGACGGGCCACACGACAGCTTCCTCTCCTTTGGTGGCGGTTGTTGTTGTTTTATTTGCTTTGTTTGGTTTTTGGTTTTTCTTTTAAGTTTTGTTTCGTTTGGGGGGGAGGTTGAAAGGGCGGAGGGCAGATTGGAGGAGTTGGAGGGATGAGGAGATGGGTGGGATCTGGATGCATGATGTGAAATCCACCAGGAATCAATAAACATTAAAAAACAAATAGTAGCTGGTACTGTTTGATGACGACTCGGAGGTTAGAAAATCGAGGACGTACTAGTGGGTGGAGACGGCACTCGAACCACCGAGAGACCTCCACAGCCTCTCTTCCGCCTTTTGACAGGGGATGTCACTGGACTCTGCCAACAAGAAGGCTGTTACCAAATATTGTCGCTTGACGCTGGGCCAGACCTGTGAGTCAAAATAAACCTGTTTTCTTTATTACTTACTCAGGCTGAAATATTGTGTTACCAGCAAGAGAATCCGGGCCAAGAGTACACCAAGCATTCAGAAGCAAAACAAGCGCTCTGCTTATCCTCCCTGGGGAAGGATAGGGATCACATTTATTCAATGTCAGAGGTGGCTGGATTCTTCCCCTAGTGGGTGGGTTCTGGGTCTAAGAACTGACTCAGGCCCAGAAATGGAGCAGTGATTTTCCATAGGGAAAACAGGATTATGACCACACACAGCCATGTTTCAAATTCTATATATTTAGTGATGTGTTTGTGGGTAGCCTGTTTATTTTCCCTTTAAGAACATCGTGTTCTATGAGTCATCCCTGTACACTGCTCCCAACACTGCATGCATGCTCACGCACACACACACACACACACACACACACACACACACACACACACCCAGCCATTCTGAGCTTGCCTCTCATTAGAGTAGGTATACTCACCTCATAGACTTCCACCTGCCCACTGCTACCCAATATCTCTCAAAATCCACACCTTGTGCTAGTAACAGTAGCATCACTCAGACACTCTTCAGAAATACCCACCCTAGGGCTAGGCTGGGGCTCAGCAGTAGAGCATTTGCCTAGCATGTGAGAGTCCCCAGATCCTCTGTGCTCATATTCTGTTCTAAGTTGCTTGGTGTTTTACTAAATTCACCGATCAGACATTATCCTGTGTCCCCTCCCACCTGGATGGTGCTCCAATCGATCGAGAGGAAGTCTTAACAATCATGCGTGGACAGCACTCCGGGACCTTAGAAGCGTCCCACCTGCCATTGACAATGAATGATCCGAAAGGGAAGTTTAGAAAACCGTGGCACCAAAAAAAGAGCACTTAGGAAGAAAATTAGCCAAAGGAGCACAAGACTCGAGCGGGGGTGAGGACAAAATGTTGCTGGGGTAAGTCGTTTCTGAATTTGGGAGGGAGAGATGGCACAGAGGGTTAAGATGCTTGCCACCAATCCTGATGGCAATCCCGGGGCCCACGTGGTGGAAGAAGTGGACCGATTCCCACAAGTTGTTCTCTGGCTTCCACAGGTGCTCTGCGGCACACGCAAGAAAGAAAATTTTAAAAATAAATAAGAATGGATAGATGTCACTTCTGTTAGGATGGTAACATATGCGTGTGCATGCTTGCACACACACACATGCATGTGCATGCATTGTACATGTATCTGGACTTCTCTGTCTGTTTACCTGTCTGCTCACAGGTATAGACTGCTGCCTCTAACTGCAGTCTCCCTCCACCCTGGCCTTCCTTCTAGGCTCCCTTCCCCCCTTTATATGAGATCAAACTCAAGTCCTTATACCCACAAGAGGAACACTTTAGCGACGGAGATGTCTTCCCAGCTTGGCTGCCCTTTCTCTGCTCTGTCATTGAGAAAAAAATTTATCGTCTGTTTCTTTCAAGCTATTTTGTCAGGGGACCCAAGCAAAAGGGAATGCCAGTCTGCGTTGTGTGCTCCTGCAGGTAAAGTAACTGAACAAAAGCCCCGACTCCTCATCCCTCCAGTGCTGCGATCTCTTTTCAAGATGATCACACACACACACACACACACACACACACACAGAGAGAGAGAGAGAGAGAGAGACCTTGTTTTGATCCCCAACATTGTATAAACCATGCTCTGTGGCACATACCTGTAATCCCAGCACTCAGGGGAGGGGAGGGGGAGATCAGAAGTTCCAGACATCTTGGGCTACATAGCAAGTTACAGATCAGCCTGGCTAGAGATGCTCCCCTCAAACAATAGAAGGAGAGTATGTTTTTGTGTCCTGGTTTTGGTCTCTATCCTCTCATGCCACCCAGATGACATGATCTAATCCCATTTGTTTGTTTGTTTGTTTGTTAGCTAAGCCAAAGCTCCATGTTGAAACACTTTAGTTGGATTAAGTCTTTACCCTCTTAACGTCTCACTGTATGAATTAAACTCCCGCGAGTCTCAGAGGGAACAAACCACTGCGAACCACAGCTGGCGTCTACTGCCGGATGCAATTGGCATCAACACCTGAGGATGCGAAACACATCATGTCTTGTTACAGGAGGGACCATTGGGGTTCGTGGCACAAGCAGACGCCGGGCTTGAGACACAGTAGGTCCGGAAGAACAGTTCGCATGGAACAGAGATGGTTGTTGAATCCTAGATGTCCCTGAGAGAGGAAGCAGATGCTGGTGGCAGGTAGGGGGCAAGCACACCCTCTACAAAGCTTCACGTCTTAGGAGTGGTGTACGGATGGGGAAGTAGGCTGTGTCTCCCTTTTCCCCACATTCCCAGGAGCCCCTGGTACCAGATACACAAGGGGGAATCAAATGCCAGCATTTTAAGTTACTGCACCAGGAATGCCACTAACATCCTGTATGGGAAAGGTGCTTTTAGGGGTGTAAGTGCCAACATGCTGCTCTTCCTTACAGGCAAATGATTCCTTTGATAGTTCTCAGTCAGAAGCAAGCATCTTGTGCCTGTCAGGAAGATTAGCCAGGGGGTGTTTCCTTGCCACTCGGCGCGGGTGGGGGGGGCTCCCCAAGTTCATTTTTAATGTATATGACATGACTTTCCAAATTAAGACAGGGGAGTTATGCAGCTTAAGTTACTGAACATTTTTTTTCTTCACATGACACATGTTATTTTTGCACCTTTTGAAAAGACAGCCTAGACCCCAACCAATAGTTGCTGTGCTCCTATAAACCAGTGATAAGCAAGCATCTGTCCACCAGAAATAGCCAGAAGCACCAAGAGCCGAGTGGGGAATACCCTGGGCTCTACCAGACAGGCTGGGTGCAAACAGGGCTTTGAATGCAACAGGCGTGACGAAGCTGTGTCCTGAGGCCCCTCCATTCCCATCTAGTCCTTCTAGCAACCCCCTGAAGAGAGAGCTTTACAGAAGAGGAAACTGAGTCTGGGAGGTTCAGTTCCCCGTGTCCCCAGGCCACTTGACTGTGGATTCTGTGTTCTGAGCATCAGTGTTCTAAGAGTCCTCCTCCTCTCCTCAGCTTTCCTGAGACAGCTCTCTGGCCATCTGTCTCTGGGTGATGCCTAAGCTTTGAGCTTCCAACCTTTTTATGGTAGAGAAAGGCCCATGTTTACTGAGGGCTGTGTGGCAGGCCCTGGGCATGTGCTGAGTATTCTTCCACTCTCAGAGCTCAGAGCCGTGATTGGCACATGGGGAGGGAGGGTATGCTAGGGTCAACAGATGGTGTAAGCCAGTGTTCTCTCTGTGGTCCCGGGCAGGCAGGCACCATTAGCTTCCCCTTGGAGTGTATGGCCCCAGCCATGGCCATTTGACAGGCTCCCCAGGATAACCCCGGGATACCTCTGTGGTACCCCACAGAGAGGTGCTCTCTTCTCATCACATGGGTAAGGAAATGGGCCCAGAGAGGTTGCTGTGTCCTGGTCACACAAGTATCTACTGCCACTGTGCCTCGCTCACTGCCAGCTCTGTGGTAGTCTCTTCTCTCCACTTGCTTGTTTTCTACCTGGAGGGGCCTGTTGTGGGCAGATGTGCTCTCAGACATAGGTGTGCAGAAAATGATGACAGATTTATAATCTTTGCATCTCCACCTAATTTCTGCTTTGAGCCTCCATTTCCACCAGGATAATAGGAACTCAATTGCTATCAGTTCAAGGGTCTGAGCCCCTTCTCTGGAGGGATTTAAACAGTCACAAAGGAGGAGGGCTGGGAGCCTGCTTGGTCTCCGTGTCACCTCTCTCTGCTGACATTCACTAGCCTTCCCTGAGAATCCTTATTTTCATCAGGCAAGGTAAAGCCTGAGGACAAGGGGTGTTGTGGAATATTATTTTAAGATGTGTTACATCTGTTTATGCTGTGGAATATTTGTTTAATGATGCAAAGATGTGTTGCATTCTTTTATGTTGCATTTGTTTAACTCTGTGAAGCTGTGTTACTTTGTCTGTCTAAAACACCTGATTGGTCTAATAAAGATCTGAATGACCAATAGCGAGGCAGGAGAGGGATAGGCGGGGCTGCCAGGCAGAGAGAAAAAATGGAGAAAAAGAGAAGCAGGAAGAGGGAGAAAAGGAGAAGGAGAGAGGACACCAGCGGCCAGACACCCAGCTACACAGCAAGCCACGGAGTAAGAAGTAAAGAAAGTTATATAGAGTAGAGCAAGATAAAAGCCCAGAGGCAAAAGATGGACAGGATAATTTAAGAACAGCTGGCTAGCAGCAAGCCAAGCTAAGGCTGGGCATTCATTAGTAATAATAAGACTCTGTGTGATTATTTGGGAGTTGGGAGGCAGGCCCCCAAAAGAGTAAAGAGTAAACAGAATCAACAACAAAGGGGGTGTGGTGGTTTGAAAGAAAATGGCCCCCAAAGGGCATGGCATAATTAGGAGGTGTGGCTTTGTTGGAGTAGGTGTGGTCTTGTTGGAGGAAGTGTGTCACTGTGTCGGCGAGCTTTGAGTTCTCATATACGCTTAAGCCACACACAGTGAGACAGGTCACTTCCTGTTGCCTTTGGATCAAGATGTAGAATTCTCCAGCACTATGTCTGCCTGCATGCTGCCATGCTCCCCACCATGATGAGAATGGACTAAACTTCTGAAAATGTAAGGCGACTCAATTAAATGTTTTCCTTTATAAGAGTTGCTGTGGTCATGGAGTCTCTTCACAGCAACAGAAACCCTAACAAGACAAGGGGCTGCCTTGGACAGTCAAGCAGCTTGCTCACTGCACGAAGCTGTCTGGAGAAGGTGATGATAGGTAATCGGCGCTGGTGGCGGGTTGGGGTCCGCGTCCAGCTTTTTAAGACACAGACTGCATGACCACGTGGCGGGTACGTAGTCGCCAGTGCCCCCGATGATGTAAGACGCAAGACCCCAAGCTGCGCATGTACAGGATCCTAACAGAAGGGGTGATGGGATTACAGTTCTGTGTGTGTTGGGCTTGCTAAGGCTTGGGTGCAGACACAGAGCTTCTAGGACACCTTTGCGTTAGCCATCAAGGAACTATCCAGCCACAAGGCTGTAACCAATGGGCTCAAAAAGGGGCTTTCTTTGATTTGCTCAAGGCCGTCTTAGAGGGGGCTCTGGTCATGCTGGGGTCCCCATCTCTGTTGGAGTGGCTCCCTCTGGCCTGCTGTCACCATAGGCCTCTGGGAAACAGGGGTTAGGGCCCTTGTGTTGGAGCCCACACCGTCACTGGCTTTTGGTTGCCTCTGCTTTTTTGGGAGACAGGGTCTCATTCCACAGCCTGGGCTGACCTGGCTCTCTATGTACCACAAGTCCATTTTCAATTCACACACAGTGATCGTCCTTTCTCAGCCTCCCAAGGGCTGGGATCATAGGCAGGAGTCACCATGCCCAGGCAGCTTGGGCTTACCTATATCCTTGCAGCTCTGCCCAGGAAGAGGTCCCAGGCGCTCTGTGCCAGGCCCATCATTACTGAGCCTTCATCACCCTTCTTTAGTAACCCTTCAAGCTTTTCTACTCTCCAGAGAGCCCAGCTCCCCCCACCCCCCGACTCCTCACCCAGCATCTTCTCCCCACTTGTGTCTCGCTGAGATCTCCCCAGCACCCCTGAGAACTGTGCCAGACTTAAGGTACAAGAATCACGGAGGCCCGTTCCTTTTTGGCCTTTTGCCTGGGACTCAGCAAAGGCAAGGACTCACTTGCCTGTGCTGTGAGCTGGAGTGGAGGGGAGAGAGGGAAGATCCTTAACATTCCCAGAGCCTGCCAGCTGGGCAGGACTTGGCCGGCTTTGTGACTCCTCCTCCTCCTAGCTTGAGAAAGACCCCAGATTCCCACTTCCCCAGCCCCTCACAGAGTCCCCTCCTGTTCCACGGGACTTTCCATTCCAGGCTAGCTCTGGGACCCTGGGCTTCCCCTCCAGGAAGCCTCCCACTACCCCCAAGGTTGTGAAAGGGGTTGTTGACTACATCACCCAGGAACCCCGCCCCCCCCTTGATTCTCTCTGTCCTAGAGCGCTCCCTGGTCTTCACAACTTCCAGATTTCACTGAAAGCACACTTCTTCCAGTTTTCTTCCAATTCTGTGCTGATACTGAGGTCTCTCTCCACTAAAACAGACAACGGATTGGATAGATGGTTCTTAAGTTGTTCGCCTGCCCTTTAAAGAAGATTGTGCTTAAAAACAACAATAACAGAACATTTAAACCATTGTCCTTAGCAGAGCTTGGTGGGAGGATTGCAGGTTGGAGGGCTGGGGTTATGGTGAGTTCAAGGCCAGCCTGAGAAATAAAAGTGGACAGGCCAGCGGGGAGGGGAAACAGAAGAACATTTTACACACACACACACACACACACACACACACACACACACACACACACACGGCCCCCTGCTCAGTCCCTAAGGACACCAACAAACAAAATCCAAAATCCAAGAAATACCTTTTTTTTTTGGAGGGGGGTGTTTCAAGACAGGGTTTCTCTGTGTAACAGCCCTGGCTGTCCTGGAACTTGCTCTGGAGACCAGGTTGACTTTGAACTCAGAGATCTGCTCACCTCTGCCTTCTGCGTGCTGAGATTAAAGGCATGCACCACCACGGTCCGGTCCGGCAAGAAATGTCATTTTTAACACAGTGGTAAAAATCTGTTTTACATTAGGGCAGTTCTAGAAAGAGACCTGTGGTAATTTGAATGAGATTGGCCTCCATAGGCTCATACATTTGCATGATTAGTCCCCAATTGATGAGCTGTCATGGAAGGATCAGGAGGTGTATCCTTCTTAGAGGAAGTGTGTCATTGAAGGGTGGACTTTGAGGTTTCAAAAGCCCAAGCCAGGCCCAGTCTCACACACACACACACACACACACACACACACACACACACACACACACACACCTGCTAGGGATCAGGATGTAGCTCTCAGCTACGTCTCCAGCTACCATGGCTGTCGGCATGCCACCACACTCCCCATCATGATGATGGACTGAGCCTCTGAAACTGTAAATAAGCCCTCAATCAGAAGCTTTCCTTTTTTTCTGAGTTAGCATGGCTGTTAGGATTCTGCCCCCAACTCCAGCTGCATGACTGCACATGTACAGTCCAGGAGCTAAGCAAGGGGTCTTGCATCTTCTGTCATCAGTGTACGCTGGTGATTACATGTGAAAGGCGTGGTCATGCAATCAGCACATGCGTGGCGTAGTTCCATAAGCCCACCTGCACATGTTCATGGGAACCCTTAAAAAGCCGGACACAGACCCCTCCTCTCTCTCTCTGTTCTCTCCTGCCCCCACTAACTCTATCTCTCTTTCCCTTTCTCTGCTCTCTGCATGTGCTCCTTTCCCAGGCCTGGCTCTTTTGTTCCCCCCGACACACACACACACTCCTCCTAATAACGCTCTGATACTGGGTTTTGTTGTGGCTCGTGCCTCATGACCTTTCCGCACAGTAACCAGCCCCACTTAACATTTTTTTTAAGGTTTATTTATTTATTATGTATACAGTGTTCTGCTTGCATGTGTCCCTGCAGGCCAGAAGAGGGCAACAGATCTCATTCTAGGTGGTTGTGAGCCACCATGTGGTTGCTGGGAATTGAACTCAGGACCTCTGGAAGAGTAGTAGTCAGTGCTCTTAACTGCTGAGCTATCTCTCCAGCCCCCCCCCCCCACTTAACATTTTTAACAATGGTCATGGTATCTCTTCATGCCAATAGAACAGTGACTAAGACAAGACCTCTTTTTCATTCAAAGTGGAAATTGTTTAATTCCATGGTTAAATAAATATATATTATATATACACATATACATACATATATGAATTAATTTTCTAATATATATGCCTGTATTTATACAGCTTAGATTATCTACTCTATTTAATGAAAGAGTGAAAATAAGAAATGAAGACCACAGGGATTTTTTTTCTAGTAAGACATTAATTAAAATGCATACCTCTTTATATTGTAGCAACGTTGAAACAGCTTTCACATTTTTATTATAAACAATAACAAAATAGCCAATACTCCTTATCATAGACTTCATATAATCAATTGATTCTTAAAGAATATTCTTGTGACTATTTGAAGACTCGGTATTCATGTATGGTTGCAATTGATGAATGGGTATAGTAAGACATGAATTCTTGTTAATATTTTTGTTTATCAAAGGCAAAATAGTGAAGAATCTCCATTCCAAATTTCTTTGCTGACCTGGATAATAGTTTTGAAACACTAGAAAAAAGTTGTTCAGTGTTTTATACCATTTCCAATTCAATAGCTACAAGATAACACACTGCTAAGTGTGACCTGCACTCTTGACAGATGGGCACCGAGGAGACTTTCCTAAGGTTAGACAACCCACAAACAGGTCCCAGCCAATGATAACAAGTCACTGACTGATTTCTATAGTGCGAATATTTTTCAACACCCTAACATGATGTTCACGGACAGCATCCATACAGAACCTCAAGAAGAGATAAGAAAACGCAGTGGAATGATTGGGACCGGTTAGACTTGGAGAATTTATTTCCTTTTTGCTGTACTGTGAATTATAAACATGTATAATTATATTCAACAAGGGCTGTGTTGACCCGTGGTTCAAATGGACCAGCTGGCAGGCTCCCGCAGAGGGAGTCCTGTTGGACACACCACTGCCAGACTTCAGCAGCTTCTGGCTTCCACAGTGGGGGACCCTGCAGGAGAGCAGCAGGAAGAGAGAGGGTGTGTTCTCCTTCCCCCCGCCCTGTGTTTGTTCTGCAGCTTGTCCCCCTCTGGGGGGCCATCTCCCAGAGCTCCAGGCTCTCCCAGCACTAGTACACTAAAGGCTCTTGGTTTGCCGCTGTTGGTCACTGGCCCCTCTCCACCCCACCCAGTGCTTTGCAAGTAGACCCTCTCCCCACCTACTTCTTTTCCTTTTGAATGTGCAGCCCTTGCCCACTCAAGTTGGCTGCTCTGGTCACCCCTAATTGGCTTGCTTCTTCCCGCATTTTGTAGCCATGGATTTAGGGAAGTTAGTCCATGGCTCTGAGTCTCAGTTCGGTGAGGATTATGTATGATCAATGGGATATTGTTTTGCAATATTCCCAGTGGCACACATTTTTTTTCTTCTGCTAAGCTACACCCTGGAGGAGCAGTCTTTTCCTCAGAGACAGGTTTATAGTGGATGAGAGGGGAAGTTTTGAGTTTCAAAATCCAAGACTCTGGGGGGACAGGAAAAACCCAGGAGTCAGAGCAAAGCAATCTCCTAGGGGGCCCACTGATGTCTAAGAAGGCTCCCCACTCCCAGGCAGAGCTGTCCCCTGCCTAGCCAGAACTCCTGGAAGTGTGGGCATTCAAAGTGCCGAGTTTGAATGGTTCCAGCTGAGTCTAGGTGACCCTATAGCTGCCCTGTGATGATCTGCAGTCCTGGGGTGGCTAAGGAGAGGATGCTGAGTGGGTAAGCAGGCAGGTCTGCTGATGATTATCGAAGACCAAGTGTTGATGTGTCCCTGATGTGAATGGGTGAAGAGATAAGAACAGGGGTCAGGGGCTCCCAGCACCAATGCCTTGGTGCTGAATACACCCACCCTCCATGCCCACTTAGCCTCAGCAGAAAAAGAGAGGGAATTCTGAGCTGGATAGCACATCCATTTCACACGTCCATTTCCATCCCTTGCAGAATGGCACCTCAGAGATGGGGTCGTTTGTAGACAGACTCCTGTCCTTCCCAAGTAGAGCCCTGGAAGCTTCCTCAAATGACCTTGAGCACCCCATCTTCTATGCCCCTGAAAACACCACCAGCTCGTGGCCTTGCTGAGAAGAGCCCTGTGGCCACTGGATGGCTTCTCTAGACCTCTCATCCTGCTCTTGTCCCCAGGCAGCTGGGCTTATTCCTGCACTCTTTAATGCTACTGACTCTGGCTACTGTCATTTGTAACTTAAATAACTGCCACGTAATGTAATGAAATACAAGTACGCAAAACCAGAGAGAGCTGTGGTTTCTATGGTAATTAAACTGAGTGTTTCCTTAAGGGCACAGTGTTGAAAGAAAAGAAAACTGGCTGTCACAGTGGGGGTGTGTATAAGGCAGCTGCAAAAGTTTGGAGAGATGGTAGGTGTCTAGAATGTTCTGTGCTTCAAGCACTTCGAAGTCTTTCTAGGTTCTTCCTCCACCAGAATGAAGCGGGTATTGCCAGGCACAAAGTCCCATAAAGGTGGTCTGTGCAAGTCAGAAGGGAGAAGGATTTCCCACTCTGCATGGGAAGGAAATCTTACTTGAACATAAAATATTGGCAAAATTGAGATGCATTCATGCCCGAAAATATGTATGTAGGGCTGAAGAGATGGCTCACTGGCAGCAGAGGGCGTGGGTTCAGTTGCAGCACCCACATTTTGGCTTACAACTGCCTTTAACTCCAGTTCCGGGAGGATCTGCCTCTTTTCTAGTCTCTGTGGGGACCAGGCAGGGAAGTGGTGCACATACATACATTCAGGCAAAACATAAAACATACACATAAAAAATAGAAACGAAATCTTAAAAGCACTAAAATGATCTTATTCTAAAAAAAAATACACGTGCATACATGTATATGTGGATGTACAATATTCATGCACAAGGCTTTTTGTGGTGGTGGTGGTAGTGGGTATTGATATCTGGGCCTGGCACACGCTAGGCAAGCACTTTATCATTGAGCTACAAACCTAGTTTGTGTTTAAAGAATATACCACGCCCCCCACCCCTCCAGCTCCACCAATGAGATGCATCCCATCTGTTAAGGCCCTTCACCGGTACTTGGCATGTATCACTTAACGGCAACTTATTTTTCATTAAAGAAATCTGGGACTTTGGTGTGCCTGAGGTGTGCCCGAGGGGTAACACCAAGAGAGTCCTTTAAAATGTCCCAGATAGCCAGCCCGCAGCAATCCGACAACCCACGCGGATTACCTTGGGCCACCAGGGGTCAGAGCTGGGCAGTCTCGTCATGCCGCGATCTTCCCGGCAGGGGGCGCTGTCCGGCCGCAGTGGCCGCGCGGGCCGCGTTCTGATTGGCTGGAAGCGGCGGCCCTAGTCCACGGCCGCACGACCCGGCCACTAAGTGGCGAAGCTCGCCAGTCCGAGCGCCAGTCTGAGGGCCTCCGAGGTAGCGGCAAGGCGGGCGCGGCGCGGCGGGGCGGAGGGGACAAGATCAGGGCAGGAGGCAAGCGGTACATCGAAAGAGCCCCGCACATCCAGCAAAATGCTGTCCTGGCGGCTGCAGACGGGCTCGGAAAAGGCCGAGCTCCAGGAGCTCAATGCTCGGCTTTATGACTACGTGTGTCGGGTGCGGGAGCTGGAGCGCGAGAACCTGCTGCTGGAAGAGGAGCTGCGCAGCCGGTTGAGCCGGGAGGACCTCTGGATCGAGGACCAGGCGCGCTTCGCCGAGGAGGCGCGCAGCCTGCGGCAGCAGCTGGACGAACTGAGCTGGTCCACAGCGCTGGCCGAGGGCGAGCGCGACGCGCTGCGGAGGGAGCTCCGGGAACTGCAGCGGCGGGAGCTGGAGGAGGCGCTGGGAGCCCGCGCCGCCCTGGAAGCGCTGCTGGGCCAGCTAGAGGCCGAACGCCGCGACCTGGACGCGGCCCACGAGCGCCAAGTGCGGGAGCTCCGCGCCCGCGCCGCCAGCCTCACCATGCACTTTCGAGCCCGCGCCCCCGGCCCCGCCGCGCCCCCGCCGCGCTTGCGGGACGTGCACGACAGCTACGCGCTCCTGGTGGCCGAGTCGTGGCGGGAGAGCGTGCAGCTGTACGAGGACGAGGTGCGCGAGCTGGAGCAGGCGCTGCTCCGCGGCCAGGAGAGCCGGCGCCAGGCGGAGGACGAGGCGCGGCTGTGCGCGCAGGAGGCGGACGCGCTGCGGAACCAGGCGCTGGAGTTGGAGCAGCTGCGCACGCGGCTGGAGGATGAGCTGCTGCGGATGCAGGAGGAGTACGGGATGCAGGCCGAGGAGCGGCAGGTCCGTGGGCAGGGACCGCGCCCCTTCCCTATAGCCTTGTCCAGACACCCCCGCGCACCCAGTGGGCGAGCGGTGGGGTTCCCTGGTCCCGCAGGCGGTTCAACCCCACCCAGGGAAGCATACACTGCCAGCCGCTTTGCTATTTATAAGACCACAGGATTCTGGCATGTAGCTAGTCTAAGAATAAGGGTTTGGTGCAATGATCCTTCAATCAGAGGACTGATGTCATGTGACAGGTCGCGGTGGATAGCCAGGTGCCCATCATCTTGTTTGAGTGTCACTTTTAGATACAGACGTGTCTAGGCACATCCTGATCAACGATCCTGCTAGCTCTGTCTTTTTCTTTTTCTTTCTTGTTTCCTGGGCTTGCTAGATCTAGTAGCCTGAAATCCAAAACTCAGCCCAGATTTCAGACTCTGTTAGGTAGCGTACTGGGAGGTTCCAAGGCAGTGCCAAATCCTTACCTGGAGGCCGACCATGCTTCTGGGACTCCAAGTGCCTCTTTAATTTTACCAGAATTATTTCCCAGCTGGAGGCAGCTGTCCATAGCTCTCTGGGCGGGCAGGCTGTCATATTTTTCTGGGTTTTGTTTGTTCCCTTGAGAGGACTAAGTCACTGTCATACAGAAAAAAGGTCAGAGCTGTTTTGCTCACAGTATGAGCTGACGGCAGATCTCTGGGTTATGTAAAAACTAGGAGAAAGCCAGTCCCCGTGGTGAGATGTTATTACAACTCCAGACTAATATAAACGGTTCCTATTTCGGCGCAGCTGAGCGCTAACCCTCTGACACCGCCTGGGTATACCTGTGGCTAATTTATTGTCTGTACACTCAGTTCAGCCCTAGTGCTTGGCTCCCGCCCCGCCCCGCCCCAGCCAGAATTGGACATACTCCCAAATCGTACTATTAGTAGCTCTCAGGAATTTGGTTTGAAATAACATGATCGCAACTTCAGGAAGATTTTAAGAGACGAGTTTGCCGAAGGTTGGAGATGGCTATGATGTTGTATGTCCTGACAAATCACAGTGAGATGTGTGGGATGGATGACTGTGTTGATGTGACCAGGTGTGAGGTAACCTCAAATCTCTTGATTTCCTCTGGGTCCCCAGGGCTAGGCTAGTGTTTTGATAGCCAGAGAGCTGGAGACTGAGCTGGAGATGATGGAAAGTGATAAGGAATCAGTCTGATGGGAATCCCTTCTTTGGGGTTGTAGACTTCTGGGCTCCTCCCTCTCCTACTCTGCTTGGCATACTTTGGGGCCTTGAAGCTCTGGTTTCAGGGTTCTTTTTAGCAGCAAAATCTTTTCCCCCTAATAAGATCTTCAGTGGAACCTCAAATCTGAGGCAGATAGAAGCAAAGTTCCCCGAATGGAGGAAAGACAGGACTTGGAAGCACAAATAGAATCACTGTCCAGCCCTTGCACAATGACTCCAACCCTAGTGAAGTCACACTGACGTCACTCCTGACTTAAATAGGACTCACCCTCAGCTCCCTACCCCGGGATCTCTCTGTTTCCGATTTGGCATTTTCCCCCGTGGAAGTGAGAGCCAGGACAGTGTCAGTGAGGACCTTGATTTTTTTTCTTCTTCAGTCTCAATTTGTTTAGGTTTTGTTTTTGCTAAATGTTACCAGCTGCAATCTTAACTATATTATGATATAGTTATATTAGATAGATAGATACTTTAAAACTTTCTCAGTTAGCTTAAAACAAACTGCATTTCAGATCCCATTCTGAATGATTTATCACCTATCATAAACAGTGTTCAGAATTATGTTAAAGAGGAAATATTGTTTCAACCCCAAGCTTCTACTTTTTTACAATTCTTTAGAAGCTCGCTCTGGAGAGGCTGAAAAGCTAAAGACTGGCATAGCTGACTTCCTGGAAAACATGTTGCACTACTAACAGTTATCCTCGGGGAGTATCAGGTCTGGTCTGTGTCTTCTCTCTTAGTCCACACAGCAATCTCAGGAGGTGGAGACTAACATGAGCCCTACTTTACAGATGGTAAAATTGATGGGGAGCCACTAGTCAGTAAGTGGCCCAAACAGAGTTCCATCCAGACTGACGTGAGCAGCTCACCACTGAGCCGCATTTCTCTCTTCTGTTTTATACAAGCAAAACCTTTAACTCTGCATCAGTGAAATAATGGCTCTTTCTCAGAGCCAGCGCAGAGGGGGCCTGCTGTCTTAGAACCTTAGGATGCTGTCAGACCCTCTCCCTGCTGTATGATTTTAGCATTATTTCTTTCACTTGCTTTTTTTTTTTTTTCTGTATCCTGGAGGCAGGAGATGTTGGAAGACCTGTAAGGGACCTCAGAAGGACCTTGACGACATTGTCACTTACTCCAGCCTTACCCCAGACACGCTGATGATCTCCCTATGATGGGAGCTCCTAGCCGCCAGTTCCAGTTGTTTGCAAATGACCCCAAAATATGAATGAGACATTTCTTTTCATAAGAATGCAGGCAGGATTAGCCGTGCAGTTAAGGTTCAGCCTTCTTGTAGCCTTCCTGTTTCGGGCTGAATTCTGACTCTCACCCTATCTCAGATTATAAGACTTTCTCAAGAGTAAGCTCATTAACCCTTGTGCGATCCGGTTTCTTCATCCGTGAAAATGAAAAGCAGCTCACAGGTTGCTATTGGTTAAGTGAACTTAATTACTTTCTTCAGTGAATAGTTGTCGAGCACTCAGGGTGCCAGGCTCATTAGCTGTGGCCAGGGGATAAAGCAGTGAAAAATAACGGAAGAGGACATGCCTTGATGGCAAATGTCTTGGGGTGGCACCAATGCATGCCACTCACGGAGAAGTCAGGAAACCAGCGTGGCAGGGACCATGGGTGAAGCAGAGAGCTGCTCAGATGCCTCTTTTTAAATCTGAGTGCCACTGAAAGGCCCCAGGGAGTCCTGAGCAGAGTGAGTGTCTTAACGGGTCATCCTTTGCTGCATTGAGCATAGTCTGTGCTGGGTCAGTGTGGAGGACAGGGCACCTCGTGAAGACATGCTTGCAACACCCGAGGCAGCAGGAGACTTGACCCGGAGCAGCAGCGCTGCCCTGAGGAAGGGCCCTACTTTCAAGGTCAAGCTGTCAAGGTTTGCTGACAGGTTGGATATAGTAAGAGAGAGGCGGGAAATCAAAGTTGACCCCAGGTCTGTGGAAGAGGAGCCAGAAGAAGGGCGCTCCTTGCTGAAGGAGATCTATGCAGAAGGGTAGTAAAGGTCAGAGGTCTGAGTTCAGTGCATACACAGGTGGTTTGAGATGCTTCTGCCATGCCCGCCTGGCACTGTGAGATAAGCCTGGAGTTGAGGGTGCTGCCTGGTACAGCTATAAACACATAATAGCACCCGAGTCATGCTGCCCATGCCCCTCTTCTTCCTCCTCCTCCTCTTGAGACAAGATCCCCCTATGTAGTCCTGGCCATCCTAGAACTCACTGTATATACCAGTCTGGCCTTGAACTCACAAAGATCCTCCTGCTTCTGCCTTCCAAGTGCTGAGATTAAAGGCATGTGCCACCACACCTGGCTCAATTCATGCTTCTTACTAATTTATTTAGTTTTGAGTGTGAATGAACTATCCTAGTATTCAAGTCCCCTTAAGCTCCAACATTTAAGATCCCAGGCAACAAGGACATGAGCAAGCTCTGGCCATCCTGTCTGCTGTGTTCAGCCAGGGCAGGCTCAAGCATGGTGAAGAGAGAGCAGCAGGGCACCGTCCCTGACTTAGAACTAGAGCTTAGCGCTGTGGATGCTGTTGTTGGAAAGTTTTCTGCATAGCGGCTAAAAGACTGCGCTCTCCCCTGGGTTTTCAGAGCCTCAGATAAAACTGCTTCTGTGCGGGCTGGAAGTATCACCCCGTGTGGGAGGCTCCAGCACTCCTGGCCCGGCCCACAGGCATGAAAAGTTTTGGCAGAGCAGAGCTGGAGTCTGAGACTTCCTCCCACTGGCAGGATTGGTTGTGATTTCATTCCTGCCTCCAAAAGTCAGCGGCTTTTCCTTTCACCATTTGGGAAGAGTTGACTCACATGGAAATTCGCTTGGAACTAAATCTATTTCAACTTCAGAGCCACTTTACTTGGCTGTTCATATTTTGTGGGGTGGGGGACAGAGAACCAGCCTTTATTCTGAGGGAGGGGAGAGCGTATTTGTGGACAGGGCTGTGGCATGACTCCGTAATTTTGAACTGTGAGTGGAGAACTGAGTTCATCTGATTTTTTTTTCCCTAAGCGGTTTAGCAGCACTTAAACTTCTTTGCATAGGATAATTGATAAATACTCAAGTTCTAGTACTTAGGTCAAAGTTCTTATATTAGAAAAGCTATCAAGCCAGGCATGGTGGTACACATCTGTAATGCCAACACTCTAGAGGTAGAGAATTGTGAGTTACAGGCTGCCCTGGGCTGCAGTGAGACCCTCTCTTAAAAACGTACAACATGCACACACAGGAACACACATACACACACACACACACACACACACACACACACACACACACTTTAAAATAAAATAAATCCTTAAGAAAATTAAAGATTTTTGGTACCAGTTGTATACAAAAACCTTAACAGTCATCAGCTTATAAATGGAAATGCTACAAAAAGCAGATTTCTCTACGTGACAGTCATCTTTTGAGAATAATGCAGCTGGACATGGTACACACCTTTAATCCCAGCACCTGGGAGTCAGAAGCAGGGGGATCTCTGTGAATTTGAGGTCAGGCTGGTCTACACAGTGAGCTCTAGGACAGCCAGGGCGACATAGAAAGACCCTGCCCCAAATAAGATAAAATAATACAAGCAAGGACTCCAGGGTGAGAGCTCTGTCAGGGTTAGTCCTCCTGTTTGTAGACAGTACATACCCTCTGCTGACCTTTGGGTGGGGATCTCTAGCAATATTGAAAACATATTTCCCTTTCCCAACACTCGTATAGTTTCGAATTCTACAAAGGTTGTGTTGATATATGTGCCCAAGTTTGGTTAATTGCGTTCACACATAGCGCTACTTCCCATTACAGACGTTACAAGAATACTTACCTTAGTGTTTAAATATTTGCTTGGTTAATTATTTCCCAGAGTGACTGGCCAACAGTGAAGAAGAAAACACAAAATTGTGAAGTGTACGTTAATTAGAACATAGTACTGGCTTGAAATGGACTTTTTGCAGAGTGTGATATCATCTTGATCATTTAATCTTAAATTCAGTTTACCTGGTGTGTACTGTGTGACTGGTCTGTGCTGGTCTCTGGCCAGGGGCCTGATTACAGGGGTGTCAGTGTCTCCCAGCTTGGGAAAAGGCAGATCTACTGAAGAAAAATAACCATTTGGGAGTCTGTCAACTTATCAACTCCATTCCAAAAGGAAGACTTATGTATGGGTCTGAGTTTGTTCATTTATGCCCAGAATGTATTTCTCCTCAGATTATTTTAAAGTATCATTTCTAGGTAAAATTTAAGATATTTCTATCAACTTATCTGCTGTTATTGGGACAGAGATGACTTTGGGAGACATTTTAGTTCACATGAGAGTGATTTCTGTTTTAAGTATTATAAAAAGATTTCTAGTTGTGGCTAATTTGTAAGTAGTGCCTTACTTGCTTGGTTGGATATATTTGGGTCTCCTATGTGGCCTGATGTCTGAGGCAGAAGTGATTTTACTAAACTAAGCCTTCATTTTGTCAGGAAGTCCAAACATAAAAGCACCTATCCTATCAAAATCCTCTGTATGCAATAAGGAGAGAACCTTCCGTCTTCAAGAGATTCGTTATATGAAACTATTCATACACAGGTTACAGCTCCCTTTATGCCCTCTATTCTTGGTTTCTTTAGTTGGCTCTACGAACCTCTGGGGTACAGATCTAAAAGTTCTTTGTTCTCTTCAGAGAGTGATTGACAGCCTGGAGGACGAGAAGGAAGCCCTCACCTTGGCCATGGCTGACCGGCTGCGGGAGTACCAGGAGCTTGTGCAGGTGAAGACTGGCCTCAGCTTGGAGGTGGCCACCTACAGGTGAGACTATGCTGAGTCTGTCTCGATGAAGTCAGTGATGGAAGGTCCCTGTGGCCTTTGTGGAATCCCTGTGACTCTGTGACCAGGAGAGAACAGCCCTTTGGCATGGCTAGTGAGGACCACAGAGCCGAAGAGAAGAGAGGAGAAGGGAAAAGATGGGCTTGCTTGAGGCCCCCTGTGTTTCTGTATCCTGGATGTAGTTTAAGAACGTGGCCCATATCTACTTTGATCTTGGGAGTTAGGTACTAGACTTACAGAAGAGCAAGCTAAGCTCAGAGAAGTTGGAGGTAGAGGGCAGAGGTTCAAGGTTTGGATGCTAGGGGTCTTGACTCATCGGCACTGTTGCTTCAAGGAACTGACTTTCTGGAGTCTTGGGTTTGGTCTTGAAAACCAGCCTCTGTGTTCTGAGAGTAGCATGGAAGCCCAGAACAGTTTTTCTTTACCAAGATGTCAACTGTAATACAACCAACCCAGACACAAAGGTCATGGTGTGTCTAGAGGGTGTGTATGCAGAGTAGGGCATAAAAGCCAGTTAGTCCTTAGCCCATTGGCTCTTTCTCCTGATTGGGCCCTCCCTGCCTCTGTGTGGACACTGGTGGTTGGTTGAGGTGGTGCCCTTCCTTCGGCAGCTTTCATATACAATGAGGACTGCCTAGAGGGAGCCAGACCTCAGCAACCTAAGGTGGAAGGTCTGTGGAGACCAGGGTTCTCATTAGTAAGCACGGTGACGGCAGCCCAGTCGTCATGGATCTGTGCTGCTGCTCAGGCACAGTGCTGAGTGACCTCTGCTCCCAGTCTCTAAGTGGATGCCATGCATCGCTCTTACAGGTGTGAGAGAGGCGGTTGCACTCGGGGCTGTTGGTGGTAGAGACAGAACCAGCCAGGTCTGGTTGTAGACCTGTGCCTTTCCCACTAAACCGTGTAAAGGGGGCATGATACGCACTTCATCCACAGAGTTGCGATCACAAATCAATTACATGTATGATGGCACTTTGGACACTGCCCTGGCCAGTGAACAAAACACAGTTGTTGGTGAAACATTGCAACAGTGGGTGTCGCCCCTAACAGAGGACAGAGTGGATAAAAGGGGACAAACCTGGAGTGGATAAGAAGGGTACTCTGGCTAGGGACAGAACAGCTCATTACTCCCTGCAGTGTCTTTGCCACATCTGATTTGTGCTATGAGAATATCAAAGCAAGTTGAGTTGCTGTATGCCCATTGAAAAACAATGCCACCTGCCTGCTGTATGCTTTTAGTTCACCCCAGATCCTTGGGCTGGCCATGATGCCTTTCCTGAATGGAAAATTAGTTTTTGCTTGGCCCTAATTTCCATTAATGGAGAAGAAGTAGTCATTTGGGAATCTTGGGCCCTAGAAGGTTGCTAAGAGGCAAAGTCTTCCTTGAAGGTATGTCTGCTCTTGGAGGAGCCTCAGCTGAATTGAGGGTCCGTCCTGGGATTATGTCTTACTTCCCACCATGCAAAGGGTACCTGGTCCCAGGGCTCAGAGAGAGAGGCAGGGCACCTTCCTATCATTCCTCCCCTGGGTCCTCCCCGGGCATTCTTAGAAACCTCATGAAATTAACAATTGTGAAATTAAGCCGGTTGGGTATTCACACATGCTGCCCAGGGCTCTGAGCTTCACTGGTAAGGGATACTGTAAACAGGCAGGCTTTGCTGGAGAGAAAGAGAGCATTAACATTAATGAGAGCTGTTTTTCAAGTGTGAGCGATAGACACCCTTCTCAGACCAGCTTGAGTCGAAGAAGGGATGTGTTACTCATACAACAGAAGGTGCCCTGAGTTCTAGGCAGAGTTGGTCCAGATGGCTGGATGAGATCTGTCCCTGTGGGCCCTTTCCATCCTGTGATGGCTCTAGGTGTATGACCTCCCAGCCTCATGCTCCTGAGCCAGATCTCTGGTTTTGTGAGCTCCCCTAGTCAGGGGAACGCAGTGCTCCTGAGTTGGGTGGGGCCAGCCTCTTAGGAGGTGTGTGGACTGGGGCTGGCCCTTGGGGGAGGAAGCCCAAACTGGGCATTGTACTATGGCACATGCCAGGCAGTCCCCAAGTCTGACTCCTGTGTCCATCTTAGTGATCACCTGATGTTGGGGCGGGGGCTCTTCCCTACAGAGGTGGTCAAGCTTTCCCATTCCTTTGCATATTAGTTCATATAAGGAAGCTTCGGTGTTATGTGTTGCTGCTCTGGGGTCTTGAGCCCTTTCCTTCCTCACTTGCCATGCCTCTGGTTCTTGGTCGCCAAAAAGCAAGTGTGCACAGGCAGGCGGCCCGCCCAAGCATGCAGAGCCTGTCTTTAGCTATAGTGCTTGTAAGGCTTCGGGCCTCACTTTGCCAAGCACATTGATTATGAGCCGTTTCTGCTCCAGTCCGCAGTCAGACCATCTGCAGGGACGCAGTTGATTGCTTCTGCCTGTCACTGCCATGCTTCTTCTAACCTCATCATGGGTAAATGTGGCCATCTCTGAGGCTCTTAAAAGCCTTCAGCCAGAGTGAGTGATGGGTTTCCCTGGACCCCTTCCTGCTGTTCGCATTTGCCCAGGGGAAATCAGAAGCCTAGGCAGCCTCACCCTGCCCAGGCTGGCTTTGGTGGTTAGTGTGCCTCTAGTTCCCACCTCCTGCACTTAGCATTAGTCTAGTAGACACCCATAGACGTTGAAAACACACAAACTGGTCAAAAGCCTGGATTTTTTTTTTTCTTTATCAGCAAGGAGTGTATTGTAACAAGTTCGCATCACCCTCCATTCAATTCTTCCTGGGTGAGCTGTGTGTGAGCACAGGTGTGGTCATTCCTATGTTAGTACCCTTGCCATCTGGTGACCTAGGCCCTTTTGTTGTGCCCTGTGAGCTTTACAGACTGATCTGCCAATTTTGAATGTGGGCTCCTGTGTTTTCTGAAAGCAGTGGCGTGGAACATTCGGCCCCATGGGGCAGAGGGGTAACAGCAGCTGAGTCAAGAAGTGCCCCCATCTGGGCCTCGGGTGATTTGCCCCAGGCTTTTCCCTGTGATGGTCGTTGCTCCCAACTGCTCCCTGATTGTCATTGTCCTGTGGTTCCTCTGACTGAGCAAGTCACAGGAAAGAGGAGAGGCTGCGCCTCTCTAAAGCTTTGGGCACATTTTGCTGCAGTTTTATCTGCTGACCAAGGTTAGCTCTCCAGGGCCTTGATTGCTTTCTCACCCAGATAGTCTGCCCTTCCTGGAACCTTCACAGTGAAGGAGAAATGTAAGTAATTATAAAATAGGACAGCATGTTTACAGCTCCCCAATGCTGGCTCATTAATAAATGACTATATATCTTTTTTTTTTTTTCTTTTTAAAGTAAATGTAAGCTAGGATGGAAAACCAGGCAAACTTAGAAGAGTCCAGGGCTTTACATTTTTATGAAATCTCCTTGGCCTGTCAGTAGCCAGGCCTGCATGGCAGCTTCGTGTGAGAATGAGACCTCAGGCCCTAAAAGCCAGCCAGCCTGGCCTTGGCCTCCTGCGGTTCAGGTGGCTGTTGGCAGGGGCTGTAAGCCAGTGCTTGGGCTGTGGACAGCAGAGCAGAGACAAGGCTCGCAGGCAGGCAGATGCGGGCTGTGCTCACTTCTGCCTCCAGGGCTGGCCACAGCAGTGTGCAGCCGGGAGTGCTTATCACCCTGCTCCATCATCACCAGATTTTCCCAGCAGCCGAGAGTTGTGAGAGGAAGGATGCTTAGATGCAGAACAGAAAATCCTCCAGAGCTCCTGGAAGGGCATTGCCCCCTGGGCCCTAACCCCAGAGATTCTGTTGAACCTGAAAATGGCAAGGAGACAAACCAAATCTAGGATCATCCGACTGCAGTAAAGCTTTATTAAATACTGGCCAGGAAGATGGACACTGGCCAAGTCCATACCCAGGATTCCCAGAAAATGGCGCTGAATTAGGTTAGCCAGGCGCTCATAAAGACAGAACTCACAAGCCTATAGTAATTTCTGCTGTCATGCAATGTGGGGGCGGGGGGGGGGGGGGGGGGGCAAACATACATCCTGACCTACTCCCTGCCTCCGTACCTCCTGCCTTAGTCTGACCAAGGACATCATGTGCTGCTAGGGCAACCAACCAACCTGTTTACTGAAGTGAAGACACGTGACTGGTTATCGTACACGAACAACAGCCCCCAGCATTCCAGGGAATTACCTGGCCTTGGGCAAGTGGGGCTGACAGGTTAACTTTTGCCCTTACAATTCTGATTGGATTGGTGCAGGGTGGGACCAGTTATAGAGGTTTTAGCCTCCCTCTGGGTGATTGTCAGGTGCCACCAGCATGGAGAGCCTCTGGCACAGGACCCTTTGGGTTATGCACCCAGCAGCTGCTATAGCATGGAACATTGGAAATGTGGAATCTCAAGCCCAGCTCCAAGCTGCTAGATCCAAGTGGCCTTCTAACAAGACCCAAGACAATCTCGTGCTTGCATGTGTACTTGCATGCGTGTGCGTGTGCGTGTGCGTGTGCGTGTGCGTGTGCGTGTGTGTGTGTGTGTGTATGTGTGCGTGCATACTGCTGCTTGGAAGCAGCCGACTATCACTGTCAGGCTTAAGCCTGTCTCAGCAGCAGCCTGGAGGAGAGACCAAGGGTAGAATATTGCATGCCGGAGGCAAAGTGGGATGGTTTTGCAGCAACTGTGGCCATCTCCATGGGGCCAGAGTGGATCTGTGTGAGGTCACAGAGTTCCGTGGACCCACCTGGTGAAGACCCAGTTTGGATAGGCTGTGAAGCTGTGAACACCCCAGCTCGAACTTGTTGATAGATTCAGAGCCTGAGAGTTAACTTCAGGACTTTCCCTCCCTGGAGCTGGGTACCGGGATGCTGTGGACAGTGTGTGGTTGCAAAGGTTCCAGCAGAAGGAACCTAGGGCCTGTGGGGAGGGATTTCTGGAGGTGCAGTCCTTGGTTCTAGGGAAGGGAAGTCAGAAAACCACTCTATGGGATGGGAAGGGTGTTCTAGGCAGAATGAATGCCTGGCATGAGGAGATGGGGTGGCATTTGTGGCAATGACGGTCATTTGAGGGCCTGATCTGGAGGGCTGCGTGCAGGTCATGTGTAAGCCAGAGCCTCCTCACCTGTGGGACTGTGTCATATGAGAGAGGGCCCGTGCCCTCAGGCTGCCCCAAAACACTGGGCATGCAGGGTGCCATGCTTAGAGTAGCCTCCGTGTTAAGGAATACAAACTGTAGTTAAGTTGGCGTGAACCCAGGTAACCTTTTTCATGGTAAGAAAGAAGATGTCCTAGAAGACACTCAAGTGCAAGGTTTCTGGAGCTCATGGTTGTGGGGTGTGTGTGTGTGTGTGTGTGTGTGTGTGTGTGTGTGTGTGTGCAAAGGATTTAGAGGGAAATGAAACTGGTCAGGGTCTGGAAACGTAGGGACACTTGAACAGACATTTTGGGGGATGGGACGTAGAAGTCGGAGGTGAGGGACACAGTGAGTCAAATGATAAAATGCAATATTTGGAGGAAATGCTAGCGAGGCTTTGTGGTTTAGAGAAAGGAGGGAGAGGCTTTCAAAGGATGTGGGCATTGAGCTGAGTCCTGCAGGTGTGTATGTGGGGCTAAGAAGCAGACCAGCAGAAAGGGACCGGGAAGGCACTCCAATTGGGCAAGCATGTTTTCAAAAATGTGTGGAGAAAGGAAAAGTGGAGGTGAGTCAGCAGAGTTCTGGAAAGGAAGCTGGATGCTGGACCTCAGATGTCTGGAGCCTGATGTAGGGCTTTCTGGAGCAGGCCAGGGGCTGTCCAGTCTGGAACCATGAGCAGGACAGGCAGCTTTAGGCAGATGGACTATAGGCAGTCTAGGCTCAGAGGTTCCGGATGTCTGTGGGTGGAATGGGGGATTTCTTCTGGTCACCGTGCATCAGTGATAAAGTCCTGAAACAAGTGGCAGTGTGGAAAGTGAGCCCGTGGGAGCTTGCCGGTGCTCCTGGGCAAACACTGAGAGCAGTGTGCTGTTTAGCCCCCAGGGTCACAGGCTGGAGCAGCCAGCACAGAGCAGATGTTTATGAAGGACTGGCTTACAATCCGAGGATGGCAATAGACAAAACCTGCAGCATCCTAACCATCTCACTGATGCCACAGTGTTTCAAGAGCTCGTTCCATGGAAGAGACATAAACAATGTCTGTCTCCTCCTTAGGTCCCAATGACAACTCAAAGCACAGTTCCACTCTAGGAACCAGTGGTCTCACGTGGAGAGCACGGGTGACCTCAGAGCATCTACTCTACAAAGTCTTCAACCTAGACTCATGGCAGCCCCATAGGGGCGGAGAGAGCCCTTCTTCAGTTAACATTCCCCAGCTTCTGTACCCTAGACCCTCCCCGAACTCCCCCAGGACCACATGCAGTTATGGCAGACAGAACTGCATCCAAATGGTTGGGATGAGCTGCTGGGATCTCAGGCGGGGGAGGGTCCAGTGACTTCCCAGCCCCACTCCTGTGAGGGAATGTCAGCAGTTGACTAGCCTGAACCTGATGGACTCTTGCAAGTGGACACAGCTGATCTGATGAAGATGGCCCCTGTTTTGCTTGGAGAACAGCTTTCTACACTCGTCAGGGTCTGGTCTAGCTGATATGGATGGAGAATGAGTGGAAAGGGCAATTGTAAAATAAGTAGCTTCTTCACAAAACAGTAGCATACCTGTCACCGTCCATGAGCTGCTAGAAAGGACAGTGGGGAAAAGAAGCTTGAAGTCTGTCATGGGGAGGAGGCTCAGCCTGGATTTCTGGTCTGAAAGATAGTCCATGTAGCTTTGGTCAGGAGTCAAATGAGACTTTGCTTTCTAAGTTCTGGACATGGCATGATTTGAATGAAAACAGCCTCCAGAGTCTCATATGTTTGAACACTTGGTCCCCATTTGGTGGAACTGTTTGGGAAGGATTAGTAGGTGTGGCCTTGTTGGAGGAGGTGTGTGACCAGGGGTGGGCTTTGAGGTTTCAAAAGCCCACACCATTCCCAGTTAGTTCTCTCTCTGCCTGGTGATAGATGTCTCCAAATGTGGCTCACAGTTACCTTGCACCAGGCCTGTCTGACTGCCCCCATGCTCCCCACCATGATGTCATGAGCTCACCCTCTGAAACTGTAAGCAAGCCTGCAATAACACATTTTCTATGAGTTGCCTTGGCCATGGTGTCTGCACAGCAGAAAAGAAACCAAGGCACACATGGAGTAAGAGACTTGTGAAGGCTCTATAGCTCAACTGGGTTGTGGTGCAGAAATGAAGCATGCCCCAGAAGGCTCATGTGTTGAATGAAGGTTTGGTTGCCTGCCAGCAGACGGGCTTTTGGAAGTGATTGGATCCTGAGGGCTCTGACCCCACCAGTGGATTAATCCCCTGGGCTCACAGTGGACAGCAGGATCGAGAAGTTGTACATACCAGGAGGTGGAACCTGGAAAGAGGTTGCTGCCGTCCCTGGTCGCCTCTCCGCTCTTCCTCTCGCTTCGCCTCACCATGTAATTTCAGCCTCAAGGCAGTTGCCCAGAAACAGGGCAAATGGAAATGTAGGAAACTGAGCTACAAAGAAACCTTTCCAACGGCAAACTTTCTCTCACAGTGAACACAATCCAAGGAAACAGGAAAGCAACACAGGAAGTCCTGAGGTCCCATCTCCCCAGCTCTAGTTATAGACTATGGAGATGGACTGCCCAGGTCTTAAAGTGAGGACTGGTGAGAGTGTCTCGGGGGGGTAAAGGTGCTTGCCGCCACGTCCGCGTTTGATTCCCTGGAACCCATATGGTAAAAGGAGAGAATCAAATCCCACAGGTTGTGTGATCACACACATAATGTGGCACATGTGTGAGCATATCCACATCTAGAAAATAAGTATAATAAACCATTTAGAGGAGGTTAAGTTAGACACAGTCGTGTCTGGGCAAGGGAGGTGGTTCAGTGGGTAAGACCACTCGCTGTGCAAACTTGACGATGTGAGTCCTTTTTTCCCTCTTTAAGTAGTTTATTTATTTTTATTTTATGTGCATTGGTGTTTGGCCTGCATATATGTCTGTGTGAGGGTGTCGGGTCCCCTAGAACTGAAGTTACAGACAGTTGTGAGCTGCCATGTGGGTTCTGGGAATTGAACCCCAGTCCTCTAGAAGAGCAGTCAGTGCTCTTAACCACTAAGCCATCTCTCCAGCCCCCAGGACATGAGTTCTTATCCCCAGAAGCTGAGCTGTAATCCCATTGCTGTGGGGGGCAGAGACAGGAGGGTCACTGGAACTTGCTGGCTACCAGCTTAGAGGCTCGGTGAGAGACCCTGACTCAAGGGAATCGTGCGGAGTCTGGCTTCGGTGCGGGCACAGACCTGTACACCTCCCCGAGGTGTGTACTGCCTCCCCGAGCCCCACGCTGAACAAACAAAACCCCAGGCAGGTAAATAATGGGCACAGAGTCCCCTGCTTCCACTTTCTGATCACAGTGGATGAGATAACAGTATTCTAGCAGAAGACGGTAGGGTGTGGTCTCCAGCCTGCTAATGGAGCAATGCAGATTACTCCTAGTGTTTATAGCCTCATGGTAATGGCATTTCTGGTTGGTCCATTATTTTTCACGCCACCTGTATCTTCTCACATGTATTTAAAGACTATATTTCTTAGAGCTTTCACAAGGTTTCCATGACGTAGATTTTATTTTTAAAGTTATATCCTAGTTTTGGGGGGAAGATTTAGAAATCTGTGTTTCACGCTGAGACTTGGCTACTAGGTAAAATATTTGGAATGGACAAAATTTTGTAGTTTAAGAATTAATAATTGAGCTGGGTGATGGTGGTACAGGCCTTTCATCCCAGCACTCGGGAGGCAGAGGCAGGGCAGGCATAGATCTCTGTGAGTCTACACAGAGAGAGTTCCATGACAACCAGGGCCACACACAGAGAAACGTGGTCTCGAAAAACCAAAATAAAATGAAATAAAGGATAAGTAATTGAGAGGAGCTGGGTGTGGTAGTGCACACCTGTGTCCCAGTACTTGAGAGACCGAAGCAGGGGGATCTCAAGTTCAAAGCCACCCTGAGCGACATGGTGAGACTATCTGAATATCAAACAACAGTGGGTGAGAGGATGGACCGATACATGTGGGTGCTAGCCAGATGAAGAAAAGAGCACTCCTTTCCCCTTGGCTGACCTCAGTCACTGAAAATCACTTTCCTCCGAGGCCGCGGAAGCAGGAGGTGATGACGCCGATGACATTTATCAAGCACTGATTCGGTGACAGCCATTGTTCTGCGAACTCTCTGCCACCTACTTACTCGTCATCACAAACATAAGAGTGCGTCCCATTTCAGAAACGGGGAAAGGAGTCACAACTGGCAAGAGTGGCCTGCTGAGGCTTAGGGAACTCGGAAGTCCCATCCGGGATTTGAGTCAAGGCTATCTGCCTCTAGCACACGCTCCGTTGCCTGTTGCCAGTGGTTCTGTTCTGTTTTATCAGCATCCTTTGCTTGTCTGCTAATTAATGTTTTTTTTTTTTTTCCCAGTCTCTGGTATGGGTCTGAAGCTGGCTTTTGGAATACAGTTTAGTACTGATCATGGAAAAAATGACCACAGATGCCTAGCAATGGCCGTTCCTTGTTACCTTCACCCCTTTCCGCATCCCCAGACTCATATATTTGTGTAGCAGTGGTCCTCCTGTGAATGGAATTCGGCTTGTCCTCCCTTTCTCTCCTCTCTCTTTCTCCTCCATCAGCCAGTGACTGACAGGCTCTGGTCAGTATCTAGGGCGACCCATATTGTCATCCCTCCTGCACCCGTGGAGCTCAGCTATACACAGTGAGCAGGCTGGAGGGGGCAGCTCTGAGGGTCTGTGACTCTGCTTTCTTCTCGCGTGCCCCCATTCCACACCTGCCTGGAAGCACCATGTGAACCAGGCACAGACCCACAGGACCACAGCGGGCTCCTCATGGGTGTCACACCTGGAAGTGTCCCCATGAGTCCTTCTCCCTCATCTTATCCTCAGTTATGGGAGATGTACTGCTCACCAGCCTTGTGCCCACAATGCTGAACACTAGCAGCTATGTCCCGAGATTCCATTCAGATCATCCATCCCAGACAAGCAGCCCCGTAACGGGCTGGTTGGGATGCTGGGTGGCCCATTCGGGCCTGGAGCGGGGCCAGAGGCCACATTACAGGTCACTTTCACATCATGGAGTTGTGCAGGGCTCCTAATGAGGCCAGGGACTGGTCTCCTGCTTATTTGCCTATTTTCCTACTGGAGAGGCAAATGGAAGCCCGTGGAGCTCTATGAAGTGCTCTAATAGCCAGTGACTCAGGGGGTTGGCATTCTCACAGTCTCAGTGGCCCGGAGGCAGCTTTCCTGCCCTGCTCTTAAAATAACCAGGTTTGGTGGGAGCCTCAGAGAGCACTCTACACGTTTCTTAAAGTTCTACAAGCCTGTCTCTCCAGCTGCTCTTTGAAGGGGTCACAGGAAATCTCCCTGCTAGTGTAGTCTCTGACTCTGCCATATTAGTCCTGGGAGCTGTGTGGACAGGTTGGGGTCCAGTGCAGTCACTGAGGTTCAAGTGGGAAGAATCGAGAACCCAGGGGCCAACAGTCCATCTCAAGCTCTGCGTTTGGGTGCTTACAAGGTGATAGGTGCCCCTGCCTTCTAGGATTCAGTCAGCAACTAGGGCACAGATGAGGGATTCATAATTGGGACGAAATTACCGAGAGGTTGAATTTGCTGTTATCAATGTGGTACAGAGGGTCTATATAGACAGAGGGCATAATTTATGTGTTCTGGCATAGGGAAGCCTAGCAACTGGAAGGTGAGGGTCTGGGTTTGGGTTCTGTCTTTGGGTGTTCTGTGGGCCCTTGAAGACACTGTCTTCACTCTGGCCTGTTTTCCTCAGAGAGGGAGCTGGGCAAGGCCCAGTGCTCAGGGCATCGGAGTAAGTGGATATGGGAGGTGAAAGTGTTGTATTCTGTGCTGGCCCTGTCTTCAGTAAAGCTGGATAAAGCTTTGGTTTTCCCCTGGAGGAGAGACAGAACCATTATCCTTTGAGGGGTGGGGGAAGGCATAGTTTTTCCTGGTCATTGGTCCCCTGGGCCCCTCAGCAATATTTTCTCCTGACCTGGACTCCCAAAGGCTCCTTCTGGCCTGAGTCTGGCAGCCTAGGTCTACGTCTGGCCCTGTGGCCTGTGAAGCTTGTACAGTCTAAACTTGGTCTTGTCTCTCTGGACCCTGCTGTGGTCCTCAACTGTGGAACGCCTCTCTGCTGCGATAACCCCAGGATATAGACCCACGGAATCTGACTTTGCCCCTAAACATTACTCTTATTGTACAGACCTCAGAGGGTTTTGTTTTTTTTTTTTAATTTTTGATGATGGAAGCTGTTTGTGCTCCTGGAAGCGAAACTGCTTGGTCATGAGGGCGGGGGATTAATGGATTGGTGTCCTGTTTCCTGGCCTTCATCCTGAGTGGAAAGGGCTTCAGCTCTGGCCTTGGTGTTCTTGGCATGTGTACTTCAGTGGCGGCTTCTGTGGTCAGCCCACCAGTGTGGACCTCAGGCAGATCCCCTGTGCTTCTTTTCTCCTAGCTGCCAGAGGGTTCTCATTGCCACTGTGGGGGTCGCCACATTTAACTCAGTAGACGCGAACCTTGGTGTAGTTCCCTCAAATGCCACGCCCAGCTGGGATCCGGGCTCCCTGCTCTGTTTCCCTGCTGGCCCTGGGTTCTGTCATCAGTGTTTCCAGGTGGCTGTGGTTCTCATCAGCCTTTGCCATGTGCGCTGTATCTCTGGGAGCTGGGGTTGGTGATGTCACACGTTGCTCTAGCAACCACACAACTGTTGCATCTGCAGCTTCTAGCAGTCCTGTGGGTCTCTGGAAGTGACCAGCTGATTGGCACTCCACAGATGATAACCCTCAGTGCCTCTCTGAGGTGGCAGGTGCCAGTGACAACTTAATGAAGACTGTGATCTTAGAAATTTGGAGCTAAACCCAGCCGGGTGTTTTCCACTGTGTCCTGTTACAGGAGGTGAAGGATGGCACTCTGGGTGAAGTGGGATCCCCGTGGTGCTGCTTTTCTACATGCTCGCCTTCATCTCTGAGATGTCCACATAGTTCTGCAGTTGCAGCTCTGTGGCAAAGTACTTGCCTAGCATATGTGTGACCTGAGGTTTGATCCTCAGCATTATAAAAGAGAAAGAAAGAAATGCCAACTTCCATCCAGCTTCCTATTTACAGATAGTGTCTGTAGATGGAAATGTCTCCAGTCCTTCCTTGTCCAGCAGTCCAGATGAATCTCTCCCATCCGAGGTCCCACAGCCGCTTATAAAATAATCACTCAGAGGCTTATATTAATTACAAACTCTATGGTCTATGGCTTCAGCTTCTTGCTAGCAAGCTCTTTCATCTTAAATTAACCCATTCCTATAAATCTATATGCTGCCACGTAGCTGTGGCGTTATTGGTTTGCTGGCATCTTGTCGCTCCTTTGGTGGCGGCTGGCTGGAGTCTCTCCCAACTCTGCCCTTCTTCTCTCTGTACCTCTGCTTGGATTTCCCGCCTGGCTGTAATCTTTCTTGCCATAGGCCAAACCAGCTTTATTTATTATCCAGTGAGAGCCACTCATATTCCCAGCATACTGAAAGGCACCCCACAGCAAAGTGTCTGTTCCTGCTCCCTGCTCTGTTCCTAGTCCACTCTCCATCCCTCTCCCACTTCCATGACTCCTGTGTGTGTACATGGTGGGGTGGGGTGGGGTGGGGTGGGGGGAGGTGGGGGAGGCTTCCTAAAAGGATGTAACTCTCTGGTACTTCTGGAGTTCAGCCCATGCACCTTCTTCTTTCAGCCGGTATCAGCCGAGCATGTCATGTAGCAGATGCTATGCTGGGTGTCAGGGGGATGACAGCAGAGCAGGGTACCATCCTGGCGCAGCCCTGACCCAAGCCATACCTCCAGGCACAGGTCTTAAAATGCAAGGTCCTGTGATGTTACCCAACGTTTTTGATGAAAACCGTTTTTTTTTCCTCTCTTTCATTCTATAATAAACTATTTTTAAAAATAACTTTCACAGGGCCTTGTTGGAAGGAGAAAGCAATCCGGAGATACTGATCTGGGCTAAGAACATTGAAAACATGCCACAAGGTAAATATTAGAGACTGTATTTGTGATGTTAAAATGCTTCCTATCTGAGCAGCCCACTCCACAGAGAGAGGAGGGTTCAACTTATCTAGGAGAGGGTTTAGGAAAACAAACTATTTGCTTCACAGATAACAAATAGTTCATCATACTTTTAAGTACCAAATAGATTTTAGTTGAAAGGGACATAATTTAAATTACAATGTGAATCAGAATGACCTTGGAAGTACTCACTGGACTTACCTGCTTGTGTAGACTGTATTTTGAGGTACTTTCTGGCTGAGGAAAAGCACCTAATCCAGGCCTTCTGAAAGGTGGTAAGGATGTGCACTTGTTCATTATATCCTTAGAAGGGGCATATTTTCTTTTTCCAGACCAAACAGTTATGGCTGCAACTAACACACAAAATTGTTATTTTGGACAACATGCAGCCAGCACTCTGGAAACTGTAACCCCGCCAGTGACACTACCCTGCCACCTTAGGTTGGAGTGGCAAGTCCGGAAGGTGTCTGGTCTTATTTGGGCCCAAGCCTTCAGATCGGGGCTCTCTTTCCTACAGCAGTAGATCGGGCACAATAGAGCTCAATATGCTCGCTTGAAAGACCTTAAAAATCTATAAGATAACTTTTAAGTGAAATATTTAAGCCTGCTGAATATCAAAAGAGAATCTGGCTAAGCAATGGCAGGTTAAAAGACATACGGAATGCTCAGCATAAAGTCTTCCTGGGTGTCTGGGGGAGACTATCGCCAGGACATCTATTCATAAGCGAGTCGCAGATGCTCAAGTTCCTTGTCTAAAATGTTATAGGATTTGCACATCCTCCTACAGACTTCAGATCCTCTCTAGATGACTTACAGTGTGTAGTACAATGTGTGTGCCATGTCAATTGCTGTCATGCTGTATTACTTCGGGGAGAATGAGGAGAGATCAGTCTACATGTGTTCAGTGTGGATACATCATTTCAAACAGTCTTATTTATTTATTTATTTATTTATTTATCTACTTATTTATTTATTTATTATGTATACAGTCTTCTGTCTGCAGGCCAGAAGAGGGCACCAGATCTCATTATGGATGGTTTTGAGCCACCATGTGGGAGCTGGGAATTGAACTCAGGACTTCTGGAAGAACAGCCAGTGCTCTTAACCTCTGAGCCATCTTTCCAGCCCTTGAAATAGTTTTGACCTTTAGTTAATCAGGTGTGTGGGCTAGAGCCTATAGATTGGGCACCTTCGGAACTCATCACCTATGAGTCCCACCATGTACCTTCCTCAGTGTGGTTTAAGTCTTCCTTGCTCCTGTTAGCCAAGCTCAGCTTTGACGGGTCCCTGGGCTCAGAACTTTGGTTCTAATCATCCATGACTAGAAGGAATTTGTCCTCAGGTAACAGCCAGCAAGCCTGTGTCCTCATTTTGAGAGTAAGTCTGAAAAAAAAAAATGGAGAGATCCCTGCATGGGACCAGTGACTGGCCTGCCTGATATCAGTTAGCACCCGACATCGAGAAAAGAAGAGCTGTTCACCCACCAGATTTCCAGGTTTACTAAAATCTAACACATAACCTGAAGTTAGAAGAGAGAAATAAAGGCCCAGGACCAAACTCCTGGGAGGACCAGCCTTCTAAGTGTGGGACTTGCTGATATCTGTCTGGCCCTGCATGCCTGTAGAGTCAGGAGGAAAGCAGGCAGGCATCTCTGCTGACTTGATTTACTCATCCATTGTTCTTCAAGCTTCTTGAACAATGTGTGTACTTCACATTTATAAACTAACTGTTCCTAATGCTTAGGTATCATGTTAAAGAAAGATGCTGTGGAATAAAGGTGACTAGTTGTGATTTAGCCTTTATGCTTATAAGTAGTTCTGTTTCCTGCAGAGTACAGCTACTCATTAACTATTCATGGAATAAACCTGCAGATGATTGCCTAGTAAGCTGATCAATACTTATTAGTGCACTTAGTTGCCTTTTACATTGTGCCCTGAGATAACGTTGCCTGCTTCCTATGACACGAGAGACCTAAAACCAGCCTGTGAGCTTCCATATCTCTTATTGACCTTGGGGGTTTGTCTTCTGGGGTTTCTAGATTAGGATCAGTATATTAACCTGAAAAAGAAATTTTTGTAAACATGTTCCAGCCTGGTCTCTTTCCCTGTATCTTGGGAACCTGTCTCAGTGAGGCTTCTAGGCTCCATTGCCGTGAGGGAGGGGTGGGGAGGTGCCCAGCCAGCTGGGGTGCAGTGGACACTAAGAGATGCTCTCAGAGTGGATGGTGCTTTGGTCTTGTTCTAACTCAGTTGCCGCTCCGGCGAGCCGGTTACCCTGGTGGAGTCTGGGCACCTGAAGGGTCGCACTGTCTGAGGATGAGCCTGAGTAAAACAAGAAGCCCTCAGGCTGGCTAACTCCAGGAGGAGTTACTGGATTGGTTTTGAAACTATACCTTGTCAAGTATAAACATATAGATCAGCTTAGAAATCTAAAGTCTTCAATACCTGTGGCTCAGCACAGGAACTGATAAAACAAGAGCATCTGAGGTGGAGGGGTATGCTGTTTGTTATCCAGTAATCTACACTTTGTAGTGATAGAGCTTTTCTCTGCTGAAATAGTAAACTTACCTCAACAAACTAGAAATGAATGATTCTGAAACAGCTTAATATCGTGAAATTTTAACCAGAAAACCCAGTGTCTCTGACCTCTCTGGCACACCCGGCACACTTCATATTCAGACCTTTGACAGTTCTCTTAAGCTGGAGCAATATTCTAAGATCAGCGGCTGGAGAAGAGCATTAGGCGGAGGTATTTGTAGGGCCGTATTTTATTGTGATAAGAGTTCTAAAACAACCAAAAGATAATGTAGAGAATAAAAGTATTGTCTTGAAAAGGTCCTTCCTGTAGTAACAGTATATTTTATACTAACATGGGATATGACCTACAGCAGTGCTTTTATGGTGAAAAAAAAAAAGATGCCTAACATCTAAATGAACTGTTTGTTCGATTTCCACAGAGCCCAGAAGCACATCCTATCGCTATACCAGCTCAGTATTACAGAGGAAAAATGAAAAAAATCTATTCCCAAGGCAAAAAACACCTTGGGCAGCTGTAAATCACAGCTCGGCTCTGTATTCTAACAGGCCAGGGCACCTTGACTCACAGACAACCACAACTGTTGAGAGCACTACCAGAAGGGGGCTCCTGACCTCCGGGTATTCCTCCTCAGCTACAACCCTGCAGCAAAAATCCCTTGAGAAAACTGTCAACAGTCAAGCCAGTCTCCGACCTGGTGCCCCAACCCGTGGCCATCTGAAAAACACTGATGCTCAAGTGAAAACATTCCCCGATCGACCCAAAGTTGAAGCCACCAGGGACACCCCCATACGGCTGGCCACAGAGTCCATCATCTCCAGAGAGTCACACAAAGATCACCGGGACAACGTGGCGGCAGGTGCCGTGAACAGCGCTCGGTCAAACGAGAGGACTGTCATTTTGGGAAAGAAACTAGAAGTGAAAGCCGCTAGGGAACAAGAAAGGGACAGATCAGGGGTCATCAAATTAAAGCCAGAAGAGAAAAGGTTTGATTCTAAAGAGAAGGGTTCCGAAGAAAGAAACCTGAGGTGGGAAGAACTGACCAAGTTAGATAGAGACGCAAGAACGAGAGAAAGCCAGCAGAGGAGGGATGAGCTCAAAGAGAAGGAATCACTGCAGGAGGGGAGGGTGAGGGAAAGGGAAGTACCCATCCATCTAGAAGCATCCCGGGGCAGCAGCCCAGAAGTGTCCACAAAAGGCTTGCAGTCACCCGGGAGGAAGGACGCTGGCAACAGTGTGGGAAGAGGGGCGGAAACCAAAGAGGCCAAGTTCCGGTTGGACACTCAGGACGCTGCCAGCTCCCTGCCAAGTGATTCTATGACAGAGACTGTAGCAGAAAACATCGTCACCACCATCCTCAAGCAGTTCACGCAGTCTCCAGAGGCGGAAGAGAATGCCAGTTCTTTCCCAGACACAAAGGTCACTTACGTGGACAGGCAAGAACTCCCTGGCAGTAGGAAAACCAAGACAGAAATTGTTGTGGAGTCTAAGCTGACAGAAGACGTTGATGTTTCTGATGAAGCTGGCCTGGAATACCTTTTAAGCAAGGATGTCAAGGAAGTGAGGCTGAAAGGAGAGTCAGCTGAGAAGATGATAGGAGAGATGATCAACGCTGGTCTGAGAGGAAGGGAGGGGAAAGCCAAAGTCGTAAACGTGGAGATTGTGGAAGAGCCTGTGAGCTACATAGGTGGTGGGAAAACAGAGTTTTCTACCCCCTTCCAAGTGGAAGAAGCTGATGATGTGTCTCCCAGCCCCAAGGGGTTTGTCGAGGAAGAGGATGGTGATGGAGAGACCCATGTGCAGTTCTCAATGCATCAACATCAAAGGACCAAGCAACCCCAGGGGAGCATCCCTCATGTGGAAGAAGTGATGGAGGCAGGTGACTCAGAGGGAGAGCAGAGTTACTTTGTGTCTACCCCAGATGAGCATGACAGAGAAGATGATGGTTCAGTGTATGGACAAATCCACATAGAGGAAGAGTCCACCATCCGGTACTCATGGCAAGATGAAATTGTGCAGGGCACTTGGAGAAGGAAAACAAGAGATGACATGGGGGAAGAGAAGCATGTGAAGGTCCTGGAGATTCCAGCATCTTCCCTGGGGGGTGCCGTTGGTTCTGCTCACTTGAAGGAAGAAGCTAGTGGTGAACTGCATGCAGAACCCACAGTCATTGAGAAGGAAATCAAAATACCGCATGAATTCCATACCTCCATCAAGGGGGTCTTCTCCAGTGAGCCCCGGCACCAGCTGGTGGAGGTCATCGGGCAGCTGGAGGAAACCTTGCCGGAGCGCATGAAGGAGGAGCTGTCTGCTCTGACCAGACAGGATCAAGGAGAGCCGGGGAGTGTCTCAGTGGATGTAAAGAAGGTCGAGAGCTCTGCTCCTGGTTCTGTGACCTTGATGGCTGAAGTCAACCTCTCGCAGACGGTGGATGCTGACCAGTTAGACCTGGAGGAGTTGAGCAGGGATGAAGCTGGAGAAATAGAGAGGGCTGTGGAGTCTGTGGTAAGAGAGAGCTTGACCAAGCGCTCCAGCCCAATGCCTAGAAGCCCAGACAGGGAAGATGGAGAGGAGGTGCCTGCTGGGGGCATTCTCTTCAAGCGCTGGGCCACCAGGGAACTGTATAGCCCATCTGTTGAGAGGGATGATGCTGGCTGGACCCCTTCCAGCTCAGATCAGCGTGTAACCCAGGGCCCAGTGTCGGCCACCGTTGAAGTCACCAGCCCAACGGGCTTCGTGCAGTCTCACACGCTGGAGGATATAAGCCAGTCTGTAAAGCATGTTAAACTAGGCCCCACTGAAATGTGGAGAACTGAGCAGGTGTCCTACGGAGGACCCACCGCACAGGTAGTGGAGGTAAGTGAGGACCTCAGTGAGGCAGTCAGCTCTGAGGGAGCCAGCCGCTCTGTAAGGCACATTATACTGGGTCCCCATCAAAGTCATGTGTCCACAGAAGTCACCTTCCGAGGCTCTGTGCCTACCTGGCGGGAAGCAGGAGACACAGAAGAGCCTCACCCAGCAGCACTGGCTGTAGAAGCAGACATATCCGGGAACCACAGAATGTCTGGCTCTGAGCAATTTCATGCTGAAAAGGAAATTCGTTTTCTGGGTCCTATTTCTGGGGCAGCCCAGGCTGGCAGTAATTTTGCAATGGAAGAGTCAGTGGGTACCC
Source organism: Peromyscus attwateri (assembly GCA_902168425.1). NCBI lineage: Eukaryota > Metazoa > Chordata > Mammalia > Rodentia > Cricetidae > Peromyscus > Peromyscus attwateri. Next base: position 70,107 of record CABHPP010105440.1, read on the forward strand.
AGACTTTTGTTAGGCATCTCCAGTTAGGCCCCAAAGAAGGGCTCAGGGAGGAAATCCAGTTCATAGCTCCCATCCCAGACAAAGTGGAGTGGGGAGCAGAAGAGGATTCTGAGCACACCAGAGTGTCTCTAGGGAGGAGTACATCCATCCAACACATTGACATTAGGCCTCAGAGGCACCACACCTCCAAGCTGATAGCTCCACAGACCTTGGAATTTAGGAACTCAGAAGGCACGGTCCTTGTGGAGGGCTCAGCAGGGATGACCCAGGCCACTCACAGTTTCACCTCAGGTAGAGAAACCCCGGGGAACAAAGAGAACACATTCCAGAGGGTCATTTCTGAGTCCCTTCCGGACAGTGTGGGGGACACAGGAGCGGAGGTGACAGCAGGCATCAGCAGGTCCTTTAGGCACATCCAGATAGGCCCTACAGAGAAGGGCCCCTCTGGACACATTGTCATCCACGGACCCATGTCAAAAACATTTGTCCTCGATGGTTCAGTGGCGTCCCCTGAGCTAGGTGGGCCAGCAGGGGACAGCAGCACACTAAGCCACATCGCACCAGGGCCCAAAGAAACTTCATTTACTTTTCAGATGGATGTGAGTAACACAAGGGCGATCCGCAGCTGGACCCGAGACGCAGGGTCGGAAGTGGAAGCTCACGGTGTGTCTGACCGTGGTGGCTGGAGAATTGCTCACAGTAGGACTGAGCAGGTCACCAGCATGAGCTCTCAGGCCTCCGCTGGGGATGGACACCAGACCCGCGGAGAGAAAGGCACGGAGCAGGCGGGATTTGACAAGACTGTGCAGCCGCAGAGAATGGTAGACCAAAGGTCAGTGGCCTCAGATGAGAAGAAAGTCGCCCTTGTCTATCTAGACAACGAGGAGGAGGAAGAGGGCGATGGATGGTTTTGATAAGCGGAACGATCTTGTCTTAAATGGCGCTTTGGAAACATACCACCACACACAGCCTTTAACATACCGATATACAAAGCCTTTACTAATTGTATGGGGGAGGGGGAGGCTGGTTATCAATACCTTTATTTAGAGAACCCGAGGCTGAGTCAGTTTGCTCTAGAATTCATCTGTAAAGATTTGAGAGCAACACTGGCCCTTTAAGGCTTTTCAGATTTTACATTTGAGCTGAGACTTTTGCAGACACTTTTCATCTTTTTAGTCTTAAAAAGCTCCTTTCTCTAAAGCTTTCTTTCCACATATGGAGAGAGTTTGTATGAGTTTTGCATCAGGTCACAGGCGTGACTTACTGCTGTTCTACTGTTTATCTATAAGCAAGACACTTTAACATTAACATTAACCAGATTAAAATAATATACTTAAGGGCAGGTTTTATTTGCATGTGCTAATATCAAACAGCAGACTAACACTAGAAAGGAAAATACATAGAGTTTTTCCCCTTCCAAAGTCTTTTCAAAAGGAAATTCTAGAAGGGCTGGAGAGATGGCTCAGTGGTTAAGAGCCTGTACTGCTCTTGCAGAGGTCCTGAGTTCAGTTCCCAGCACCCACATCCGGGGCTCACAACCACCTGTAACTCCTGCTCCAGAGGATCCGATGTCCTTTCTGGCCTCTGTAGGCACCTGCACTCATGTGCACACACACACACACACACACACACACACACCCCACACCAATAAAAACAGAAATAAATCTTAGCCAGGCAGGGCAGTGGTGGCTCATGCCTTTAATCCCATACTTGGGAGGCAGAGGCAGGCAGATCTCTGTGAGTTCAAGGCCAGCCTGATCTACAAAGGGAGTTCCAGGACAGTCAGGGGTACACAAATAAATGCTGTCTCAAAAACAAAAACAAAACAAAACAAAACAAAACAAATTATAGAAAGCAAGCAAGACTTTATGTTTGAAAAAAAATCTACTAGATGATTTAAGGAAAAGTTACTTATCAGAGATTTAAAATTATTTTCAATTTGAATGAATTGCTTTCTATGTACAGAACATTTTTAAAAATGGAAAGCACAGCTGTGGTCTTATTGATGCTTCAGATCCATGTGACTGTCCTGATCGTACAGATTTGCCAGCATGGCCACAGGCATGGCCAACTGAGAACTGCTCATGGCATCATTTCGGGTCCTTACAGTATTCGTCTGTGAGACAGCAGAGCACTTTTCTGGGAGTAGCTACCTCCTGCTAGAGCAGTGGTTCTCAACATGTGGATTGAATGACCCTTTCACAGGGGTCGTCTAAGACCATCAGAAAACACAGATACTTACATTATGATTCATAACAGCAGCAAAATGACAGCTATAATTTTATGGTTGGGGGTCACCACAACACGAAGAACTGTATTAAAGGGCCGCAGTGTTAGAGGGTTGAGAACCACTGGGCTAGGGGCTGTGTTCTGAGCCTCTCCGTGCTGTAGCCCTTATGACCAGAACATTCACTCTCATTGGTAAGAGGCAGCTGTGTGGGCAGTGAAGAGAACACAGATGTTTTGACTGCAGCTGGACTGGCGAATTGGTCCTGGCAGGATCATAGAAGCCGAAAGTAGCTAGTGCTTCCCAAACAAGTGATTCTAAACTCACCTCTCATGGGCTGGAGGTCTTTCTGAGCTCCTAGAATGAAGGCTAAAAAGGCAGCAGCATATACAAACCTCAGAAAAGCTTTTTGCACTTGGAACAGAAATCATGAGGGTTGGGGGATTTAAGTGTTTAGTGGAAGGAACCAGGTGCTTCCCATGCAATGCAGCATTGAGGCATCCAGGACAGGCTCTGACAGAGGACAAAACCCTGACCCTCATGGACCACAGATCATGGACCTGAAGCTGTGCACCACTGGGTCTAGTAGGATGAGTGTGCTCATTTGGAATTGTTCTTTTACACATGGATATTGTTTTCAAAACTCCCATTGCTGAAGAGTCGGCATCACATCAAAATGGCCTCTACAGTGCAGTATTCTGTGAGCGCAGAATAGCAGCTCTGATAGGTCTGAGCTGTGCTTTTGAACGCAGGCCACAGAATGGCCTGTAGGGCACTGAGGAAGAAGGATCCGAGGTGATGCCATCTTCAGGGAGGGGAGGAGCAGGGTACAGGAGGGTCTCCCTCTCTGTGTGTCTCACGGGGCACATCTCCCCCTCTGGTTCCAGCAGCTGGGCGAAGGAGAGTGAGTTTTTTTCATTGCTAAGTGGGAGAGAAATGCAGCATGGCTTAAGGTGATCTGCTTTGCAAACACCTTGCATGGGGGTACAAGAAGGAAGCAGATGTGAATGGAATGTTTAAGCCTTTGTTAGCTGTAAAGATGAACTCCTGGGTGTCAGCCTGATACAGAAGTTACTGCCTTAGCCTGTCATTTCTAATACTGTCAGGGATGCGCTGATGGATTTTTACTGTAATCAGCAAGTCTGAGTGATTTATTAGAATGTGGTCGAGGTGACAGCCTTGGTGTAATGACAGGAGACAGAGTGACAATGTGGAGTTTATTATGAGACTAAGTGGGATTAGCTGGCTGCCATTGTCTTAGTCCATGAACTTACACATGGATGCTAGCATGAACAGGTTATAAATATCACGGCCACCTCTACTTGTTCTGAAAAAAAAAAAAACCAGATGTCTTAGTATTAAATATTAATTTTCATCGCTAAGCTGGAATGCGCAGCAAGGCAGTGTTCTGTTTGAAGTGTTAACCAGGACGGAGGAGTCCTCAGCTGTCATTGCTTACCAGGTCACAAGGGCAGGGATCTTATCTGTGACATTGTAGCACGCCACCCCAAAGCTCCCTGAGGTTTTTGAAAGCAGTCACTCTGGAGTCAAATCAACACTGTGGTAGGGCAGGGAGGGTGAGGACACACCCTGTCTCTCCCAGTCTGTTATTGTTGAGACTACAAGACACTGAATGTTTCTCGGCTTTCCACTGGTTGTTTTGATAGTTTGTTTAAAGTGTTTATTTAGAATTATCTAAGAAGCTTATTTTGCTAACCTGTTCCCTACAAAGGGAACTGTCACAAGAATGTGTAGAAATAAAGATCTGAGGGGAAAAAAATCCGCATTGTTCCTCACGAGAATGTTGTCTGGCCAGTTTTCGTGTGGTTCTTTCAGACTTCAATGAAAGTCAACCTGGGTTTCTGTCCATATTTCAATGGTAGCCCTGAATTATTGGAAAGGTCACGTATGGAAACTTCCAGTTCTCCAATTCCTCCTGGGATCAGAACTCCGTGCTATAGGTACAAACTAGAAAGCGTGCACTAACCAGCTTGTGTCCAGGTGGCGACCTGACAGGTGGTGCTAACATGTCATCACAGCCTGGAAGACCTGGCAGCAGGATGGGACAGCCATCCATTCTGCCCAGGGTGGAGGAGGGTGCCAAGGTGCGGTTACTCAGTGCTAAAGCTAAAACCAGCGTTGTCTCGGGTGGGAGCTGCACAGATGGTTACTCAAAGCACAGTTTGTAAGGTCACTCATGGCCCCTTCTTAGTATCTTGCAAAACAAAAACAAACAAACAAACAAAACCTAGTGGCTTAAAACAAAGGAGAGGGGGCTGTTGTCTGTCTGTAATCTAGCCTTTTATCAACAAAAATAAAAACACGAATGGTTGTATTTCTTCTCACTTGTGGGAGCTAACAGCACCCTTGGGAGACATTGGTAAGACTCACAGTATTAGTTACTTTTCTGTTGTTGTGATAATAACAATGACCCAAACAACCTGGGGAGGAAAAGATGTATTTGACTTCCCTGCACGATCCTAGTCCATCATTGAAGGAAGTCAGGGCAGGAACTCAAGCAGGGCAGGAACCTGGAGGCAGGAGCTGAAGCCGAGGCCATGGAGGGGTGCTGCTGACTGGCTTGCTCTCCGTGGCTTGCTCAGCCTGCTTTCTTATACAACACTGGACCACCAGCCCAGGGGTGGCACCACCCACCATCCATTATTAATCAAGGAAATGCCCCACAGACATGCCTGCAGATCAGCTCATGGAGACCTTTTCTCAACTGGGATTCCCTCTTCCAGATGACCTCCCCCACCTTGTGCCAAATTGACAAAAACAAAAGAAGACATAACCAGTAACAAGCTAACCGTCACCTCACGGTTTACAGTGGTAAATTCACTCCTCCTGGGGCAGGGGCTCATGTCTAAAGAGGAGTTTGTTTTCTGTGATTCTAAAATATATGCCAAGAAATCCAGAAAGGACGAGGGGAGAGACGAGACACCCCGAGTCTTGGGGTGTGCTGCTGCATGGCTTCAGCAACACACGGTTATTCCCGAGTTCTGCAGATCTGAGAATACGAGCCAAAGATGCCCCTGGATTTGCTTCCGGTAGGTAAGTGCTCGCTTCCTGACTTGGAATCAGCCACCTTCCAGCTGTCTGCATGGAGTAGGGAGAGAGATGGCGTCTCTGGCTTCTCTTCTTTATAAGGACATTGATCCTACCTACCAGCACCCCCACCCTGCCACCACAGTCTGCCTCCAGATGTCATTACTTGGGGGCTGAGGCTTCAGACATACAATTTCAGGGACAAGGAAGCCTATGGACAGCCTCTGTTTTTAAAATGCTTTTCCCACTAGCTGTGTTGAAACACACGTCTTCAGTTAGATAGGACACTGCACAGTGGCCACAAATAATTTTGTACCTTGCTGCCATCCCATAGGCCCGGGTCTGGGAAAATGGGTGGTAGCAAGGATGGTCTGCCTGCGGAGCTGCTACACTCCTGAGGAAGACAGAGGGCCCCGCCTCCACCCTGTCATGGCTGTCCCCCCCCCCCTTTGGTTCCTGAAGTGTCACTCTGAACAAATAGACAGGACACAAAACGGTTGTGCTCCAGTCCTACTGCCCTCTCAGCAATGGCCCGCGGCCTCCTTGGCTTGAGCCATGGTATAAGGGAAAGGGGGAGGAAGGGACAACCTGTGGGGACCAGCACTCCACCCTGGGGGTGTTCTATCTACCTTGTCCCCAGCAGCCAGGAGAAAGGGGCTCAAACTTCCTGCTTAACTTTGTCACCCTCGCCCAACTGTGGTGTCCCCTGGAGAGAATGAAGGCCACTGTGGACATGGCATTGGAGACTGTAAGCTCTGGTAGCAGCTGCCTGTCCTGCCTAGGACAGCGACCACAGGAGACAAGGAAGTAGAGAAGCCATGTTCTTCTCCCAAGTCACTCCACGAGGGTCTCAGCACCAACACCCAGCACCCCTGAACCCTAGTCTAGGGCCTCGTCTGTCATGACTGCTATTTACTGATCACACTAATGTGTATCAAGCGACACATTGGGTTACAGGCTTGAGAGCATGGGACTCTGTGTGTCATGCTTATTGTGTTAGCCTCAGTTTTTCACACAGGCCTAATAATATAGTAGGTGCTCAGAAATATGTAACTGAGTTTGTTAACGGACACGCACCTTCACCAACACGTCTTCTCAGGCTTCCGGGGACCCTCGGAGTGGTCTTCATTTTATCTGTTTGCAGTTCTGGAGGTCAAACTGTGATCAAATACTTGACAGGAAACCAGAAAGAAGGGCTTACGGTGTGAGGGGATCCAGCCCGTCACAGCAGTGAAGGCAGGGCGGCGGAATATGAGGTGGCTGGTTACATTGCATCCACATTCAGGGAGCGAAGAGTAGACAGGGTGGGGGTGGGGCTAAGAAACTTCAAGGCCCACTTCCCCTGACCCACTTCCTCTAGCCAGGCATCCACCACCTCAAGGCCC
>CABHPP010105440.1:76776-92984 GCA_902168425.1 Peromyscus attwateri
TCCCCTGACCCACTTCCTCTAGCCAGGCATCCACCACCTCAAGGCCCACCCAAACCTGGATCAAAACGTTCAAACACATGACTTTGTAGGGGGACATTTCACATTCAAGCCCCAGCATTTTGTCCCTGCCTCCGTGGGCCCATGGCCATCTGCTAATGCAAAATGCATTCAGTCCAACAAGGAATTCATACTTCCAACATTGATTGCACAGGGTGAGTTTCCCCATTCCAAAAGGGAGGAATCGGACCATCACAAGGGAAGATCAGACCAAAGCAGGATCAAAACCCAGCAGGGCAAAACCCAAACCCTTTAGCTCTCTATGCATCTGAGGCTCACATCGGAACATCGGGGCTCCTGAGCGCTAGGGTGTGGCTGCCCCTACAGTTCTGCAGCCTGAAGCACACACAGCCCCTCACAGGGCGGTATGACTCTGCTGCAGACTCCTTCGGCCAGCATGGCACGTGTGGTCCTGGCATCCCCGACATCTTGAGGTCTCCTTTCCAATTTGGGCCTCACTGCCGCAGCTTCCCGCAGTGGCCCCCGTGCCTTTCAGAACCTCAACACGAACTCCCATGGCTCCCTCCCTCACATGCTGCATCTTTAAAACCAGTACCGTGTGCATAATGGCTGTCACGGTCTGCTGCCACCTGGAGATGTAGGATGGCCCCTTGGACCACAGTAGCACAGGCCTCTATTCCAAGCGGGGACCCCTGATTTCTCCATCAAGCCTTACTCAGCTCCTTTCAAATACGTTTTCATTTTCTAGAATTGGAGCCCTTACTGGGTGCGGTTCTGACCTCAGGACAGCTTGCCTTTGGCCCAGTGCAGAGCACTAGATTTCTCCTTAAAGGGACGGCTAATCCTTTTAACAACCAAGCTGCTTTTGTACTGACCTTTCCCCACCAAGTGCCACGCCCTTTATGTCTTGGCTCCACCTGTCTCCCTCTCTGGAGAAGAACAGTGAGCAGTGACCACACCACACCGGAATGCTCTCCTGTCTAAGAGTTTCACCCACCGAACACGAGCCCATTCCTTTACATTTAGGATTATCTGAGTTCTTGGAACACCAGCAGAATGCAGGCAGACTCTTTGCTATGACGTAGAACAAATGGCTGATAGTCCAGGTCCTAATGGTCCTTATTCTCCTCCATTGTCAGGATTTATACCAATATTCTGCTCTTCTAGGATCCCACCAGGGTGGCCCATTAAGATCTGCTTTCAGCATGCTAGGGGCTTTCGCCCATATTTCCAAACTTTTCCATATTCTTCCTGCAAATCAATTCCTAATGCCCAAAGACGACAGTTGGCCTACCACAGCAGTGGACCTGCTCCCAACGCCCATCTTCCATGTTATTTTTCTCATTGCTACAATCAAACAGCCAACAAGGAGCAAAAGGGTTTATTTTGGCTTTTAGATGGAAGGTGTGTGTGTGTGTGTGTGTGTGTGTGTGTGTGTGTGTGTGTAGCTCACGCTCATGTCTGTGTATACACATACATACACACATGCACACACACATACATGCACACCATGGTGGGGAAGGCAGGCAGCGTGGTGGAAGCACCAGGCAGCTAGTCACTCTGAGTCTGCAGTCAGGAAGGAGAGGGTAATAAACAGGAAGTGGGACTCAGGTTAAGAAACCTCAAGGCCCACCTCCAGGGACCCACTTCATCCAACCAGACCCCTACCTCAAGGCCTTGCAGCAGTGGGGACCAAGCTTTCAAACCCTAACAGGCTCTGTGGCGCCCAGGCAGGCACTCTGTCTCAGAGCCCCATGGCCAGCCCCAGTCTTCATTTGAAGCATGCAAGTGACAAAGCGACAGAGAATAAAAGTTTCTCTTTATTGGTATTTCTTCCCAGTTCCCATTACTTTCCCACAAGGAAGGCTGTGTGCGGTCTCACTGTTCCGGGGGCAGTTCTGCCCCCCATCAGCTGATCAGCGGCAGTCTCTCTCCTGCGGGGAAGCTCCACCTCTGCAACAGTCAGGCACAGGAGAGATGACGGGAAATTCTCCTTGGTGAGAGAAACGATCAAAGTGATACAAATAAAAATAACCAGAGCACCAGATCACCCTGAAGGGCGTCCGTCCACAGTGGAGACGTGGACGATTCATGGTACTGCTGCTGCCTGCTAGAGCAAACAGCCTTAAAAAAAATCTGCAGTGACTGATAAATTCCACCTTCTAGTTGAAGAGCATCCGAAAGGCAGTGCCAAGTCTTTCTCAAAGCTTTCTTTGGGGCACACTGTGGCGGCGGGGGCGGGGGGTGGGGGGAATCAGTCTGCCACATTGTGCCTGGCCTTCCCCGGCACAGTGTTCTGAGGAACACTGGTGCAGAATGCTGCCTTGGCTTTCAGGGTTTGCCTTGGCTTCGGGGCAGCCTCAGAGATCCTGTAGACAGAGAGAAGACGGGTGAGTATGGCCCCTCAGATCAGCACAGTTCCCACCAGCCTTGGCTGCTGTGAAGGAGCCTCAGGAAGGGATGCAGGTGAGGGAGAATCATGGCACAGCAGCATCCACACAAAGGTGTGTTTCTTCTCTTTTAGTGCCTTGCAGCCATCTTCACCGAGCTGAGGCAGTCAGGTCCGAGGCAGGCCAGCGGTGGGGGCAAAAGTGGGGAAGGCTGTCGAGTTCTGGTGGAGGCTTTGCTGGCCCACCTACGCCACCCTGAAGGGGGATGGTACCCTTTCTTGCTGGCCTGTGCCTCCAATGAAGCCACTTCTGTAGTTTCCTGACTTGGACTTGACCCTCGGCCCATAGGCTCTCAGGGAATACCTGCTCTGTGAAATGGGGGCCCTCCCAGGTAGTGTCAAGCTTCTCTCTCTCTGAAGAGAAAAGACAGAGGACCAGTGTTCAAGCTATAGTTCCGACCCTCCCCGCAACCCCCGGCCCGCCAGGAGCTGAGGTAAGCCCAGGGCAGAGCCTCTCCAGCCTCTCCAGCAGGCACGTCAACCTGCAGGGGCTGGTCTATGTGAGGATGGAAGCCAGAGCGTTTTTCAACATTCTTCAAGAGTGAATTCCTTTCTAATATTAGGGCAAGGCGTATGTTTTATAGCTGACTTCTCTGAGGACCTATTCTAACATTTAACTATATAAGCTGGGGAAAGCCACTGAGAACCTTCCAGTACCAGCCTCAGGTTCCAACTGGCGAAGGGGTATGCTATTCAGAGAAAATGTGAGGGAAGCTGACTCACTTGGACAGTGTGTCTATGGTCTGCTGGGTGGCCAGGGTCCTCTTGTCCTGCGATCCATATAAGAACGTCTCAATCTGAACGCACTGTAGAACACCAAGGAGTCATCATGAGGTTATGGAAATGTCACAGGGAAATAAAGTGTCCTTTGAACTAGAGAAAGAATGCCTCATTCTTAGACCCGTGCTGTGATGGAATCAGTGCCCTCTGGGGGCTTCTTTAGGGACAGCCTGACCTTTAAAGTGGATGTTCTTAGGGATCCAGGACACAGACGTACAGTGTGAATACGGCTTCAGAACCTTCTGTGTGCAAGCATGTAGTTAAAGGTAGTATTTTTAAAAAGCAAGGCAAGTACATTGGCTGACTTTTCCTTAATTTCCTTCTTTTGCTTAACTTTTGGCATTTTATTGTTTATACCCAGTCAGGACAAAGTTGAGGAAGGGAAAAAGAATAAAGAAATTCTAAAATTGGCCAAAGTCAGTCTGAATAATGAGGTGGCGGATTTTGCTCCGATGACCTCTGTAAAACCACAGTGATAAAGGCAGCACATCTTTCATCCTGGGTGTCAAGCAGACCAATGGGAAAGGCAGGGTCTCAGTACTCGGTAGCTAATGGACCGTCTTTGCATGGCCAGTGATGAAGAGGAGTGATCTAGTGATCACTCAAGGGATGGCATTAGGACCACACTTTCGCAAATGAAAGAGAATGGACCGTAGCTCCTACAAGGCAGAAAACTCAACCCTGAAACATTTAAGGAGTTAAATATGCAATGTAGATCTTAGAGGTTTCCTGTGAAAACGCTAAGGAACAGCCTTCTGGGCTGAGGAAGGAAATAATTTCTTGAGACAAGCTCCCCACAACAAACTGCTGAAGAAATGTAAGAGGCTGTATGAACATGACCAACAGTTTTGCAGCGAAGTTCAACCATCAGCAAAGAACAAGGAGTGTGTGTGTGTGTGTGTGTGTGTGTGTGTGTGTATCTGCAGTGCACCTTCCCAAGAGTTAGCATTCAGAACGCATTGAGGGTTCCTAAGAGGTAATGAGGAACCATGGCAGGACCTCCTGGTACAAGAGTGATCAAAAGATAGAAGAGTTGTTGGGAGAGCTGAAAGGAGACCGGCCAATAAGCCGGCCCTGCCGCACTAATAACTGGAAATGTAAACAAAAACTAAAGAGTGCACCTCAAACAAGTAGAAAAATTATGCTCCAACGCTACCAGGATGATGTCACAGAGGAAATAACAAGAACCATTATGAAGTCTTGTACATTGACAGCAGGTATTTAAGTTGGTATAAGCCTCTGTAGACACTTCAGCGATAGTTAATAAAGTTTAAGTAAGAGTTAAGTAAAGAGCAATATGCCTGATTGTTTTCTAATGAGAGACAGAAAAGGAGTGAGCCGGATGGTGGAGGGTGGGGAGGAACTGGGAGGAGTAGAGGAAGGGAAAACTGTAATCAGTATACAGTATGTGAGGGAAAAAAATCTAGTTTCAATAGAGAGAAAAAATGAAAGCCAATAATATTTCTCTATACACAGTAAAAATAACAAGGATATACTAAAGTAGAATAATAAATTATAATTTAAAAAGTAAAAAAAGAAGAATTGCAAATAAGTGCATGACCACAGGGAGTCATGTGAAGCTTGAAACATGAAAAACCAACCATGAGCTTGGGAACAATGTCAGATTCAAGACAGTAGTTATCTGGGGCCTGGAGAGGTCTAGAGGACTTCATCTGTGCTGTTTGTCTTTTCTTACTTTGAATCACGAGTTCAAAGGCATTTGTTTCACATCACAAACGCTTTCCTGCATATCTGAACTATTTCTTAATACATTTTAAAGATGGAGGTTTTCTCCCTGGTTAAACTGCTTGAATCAGAAAGAAAGAAATATGAACTTGGAGACATTCATCCATTCGCACCTGGGGATCAATTTGAGGTCTTTAAGAAAATGAAGATGCACACAGCCCAAGCATTTTGTCTTTAGAAGCTGTGGAAGATCTCAGGGCTGCCTGAGTGTGGGTTCAAGTTTTGATGTGAAGATTGAGAATGTGACTCTGGTCTTGTGGAGGATAGAAATAACAGGAATGAATATGATGGAATTTTATTTTTTTACATAAAAGAAATGACTCCCTGTTTTTTAGTTGAATTAACTACATGAAGGTGTAGTGGGCTCTTTCTCCTATTTTATCTAGTTCCTATCAAATTCTGCTAATGCAGGGATCTCAGACCTTCCATGCAACAGGCCCTGGCCTTTCTAAACCTGCCCAGGGGCCTCAGCCTGGCCTTGACAATAGGTTTCTCATTCCAAGGACTTTTCCAGGGTCATTTTAGCGCACAGATACACCACATGACCTTACAACTTTAGGAACCTTGAGGAAGAGCCATTGTTTTGAGTGGAGTCGTAGGACATGCTTTTGACAGTTGTGATAACTCCGTGAAGACTCTTCCAGTCCTCAGTGTGGGAGGCAGCACATAGAAGCCTCAGTGGGTCTCACCCTTGCTTACTATACACAGCAGGGCAGAGAGGGGCGTCACTGAGAGACAGACAGTGGGTCTGTGGGGCAAGCATGTGTCCCCTCCCCCCTGCCAGGCAGCCTGAGGTCTCTCTTAAGGTCTCGATCTTCCTACCAGAACCTGACTTCTCTCTCTCCTTCATGAGCAGGAAGGACTGCGCTGGGCTGAAGGGAGCAGGTCTGATTTTAAAGGCACCCAGACATCCCTGTTTACATATTGACGAGTGCTCCAACACGGCAGCTCTTTGGACAGCAGCTGAAGCCAGCACTGCCTGGTGTTAAACTCATTCGCTGCAGCATTAGGATTTTACTGACAACATAATAAGTCTTTGAGACAGTCTGATGAGGTCTCAGTTCACTCGGCTGAACAGACGGCTTCTAGAAGCTTCTACAACACGGGTGGGATTTCCATCCTACCTCTTTGGTGCTTGAGATCTCTTCTCCCTGGCCCCTAAGTCCCTAGGGAAGAGACAATTGGGTAAATAGTCACAAATTCCCAGGAAGAATGAGAAGGTAAGTGATAAGATTTAGGCAAATTCCCCCAGGATCTACTACGGTAGGGGTCCCTTCCTTCTAGACGGGGTCCCTTCCTTCTAGAGCTGCTGTTCAGATCACTTTCTCTGGCAGCATTAAATCAGGGGGCAGAGTAGAGTTAGGAGAGGGGATGAGTTTGGGACTCTGTTCAACAAACAGGTCCTAGAGGTCCCTCCCTGAGATGCTTCTCTTCTTGGTAGAAACAGATGCCCCACCCCAGGGCTACTGTCCTCACAAAAGACATTTGCTTACAATTCCAGCTGACTAGATGCAAAGGCCCGTCCAATAGGAGACAGGGGTCACCACCTTAGCCCCTACCTAGGTTTACTGATGATTCCAGCGCCCGAAGTGGCAGGGCGGAAACCTGGGAAGTAAAAGCTAGACCATCTATATACTTCAACAGATATTTTTCCTATTTTTAACATCCCAGGTTAGCTTCAAAATCCCTCTGTAGGGGAGGATGACCTTGGAATTCTGATCATTTGGCTTGGGCTGGTGTTGTAGCCCAATTGGTAGGGTACTTGCCTACCATGTATCAATCCCTGAATTCAATCCCAAGCACCACGTGAACTTGGTAGTAGTAGTGCATGCCCAGTTTATGTGGTGCTGGGGATGCTAGAAAAGCGTTCGACCAAATGAGCCACATCCCCCCACCTCCCATCTGAGAATGGCTGTTAAGGAAGTTAAAAAAAAAAAAAAAAAGACACCATAAAAATACAGCAGTGATAGCTGCGGGATGAAACCCATTGGGGTCACACTCAGTGGGCTGTGCACCAAAAGAATGGTTTAATAGGAATAACCTATTATAGCTTGTGCCTGAAGCTGTTTTAATAGCTGTATATTTACCTCAGGAATACAAATTGAATTCTTCAACGTTCTGCTTCACTTAGCTGATCGTGCTCAAACATTTGTGTGTGTGTGTGTGTGTGTATGTGAAATCAATGTGGTGATTTGATTCTTTTGTTAAAAATGGAAACTATGACCCAGTCAAAGTCAATAAATGTTAATTGAATCATTGGGGACATCTGGCTGAGCTACAGGAAGAGCCTTCAGGCCTTGGCATTAGAGCGTTCTCCACCGGAATAAAGGTGCCCTGTGCTCTATTGTAACAAGAGACCGATGTACCCGTCTTTATACCAGCCACAAATGGCATTTCTCAAGTTTTTAAAGTAAAGAATAAGCTGGGATTGCAAGTATCCAGTGGAATTTTAGGAAGCCACTGTGTTGCTGTTATTCTCTAGTTTTATATTCATGGGTTGCAAGAGTCACAACCTGGCCTGTTTCTTGTCTTCCTTAAATATCAGACAGAGAGCTTTTCTTCCCTGCTTTTCCCTACCTGCAGCAGTTCCCAAAGAGGCCAAGTTTTCTTGCTCACACGGCCCTATCACTGTCTCTGGCATGTAAGTAAACAAATGGATAATTACACTGAACAAGCAGATGAGTTAGAGAAAGTTCTTCTATGGAGTTCATGTGCGTGTATGTATGTGTGTGTGTATGCACATGTGGGTATGATTGTGAGTGTGCAAGTGCATGTGTGCACGTGTCTGTGAAGCCCAGGGGTTGACATCACATGTCTCCCTCTACCACTCTGCATCTTATATATTTGAGATAGGGCCTAGCCTGGCTAGCCAGCAGGTTCCAAGGATGTCCCTGTCTCTGCCTCCCCAGTGCTGGGATTACAGGTGTGTACCACCACACCTTAATTCTTAGGTGGGTGCTGGGGTCTGAACCCAGGTCCTCATGCTTACAGAGCAAACACTTTACCCACCGAGCCACCTCTCCTGTCCCTTACACGGCTCTTGGAGATGCAGTTGGCTCCACTGGCCTGATGGTGCTGAAGCCTCCACTCAGGAAGCTCCATTGTGAGCAGCGTTGGGAGCCTTCAGACTTGTTCTCCAGGTGAACTCCGGGGTAGAAGATGCTTGCTGTTCACTATTTGGTGCTTTCTCCCGGGAGTGACTCACGGAGCAAGAGAAGTTAAGGGATATCTCGAGCCCGGAAGCTGACTTTCCTAAGCGGCCCAGGAAGCAGAGATGGAGCCACCAGCCTGTTGTCTTCCTAGCTGTGTCTGGCCTCTGTGCTTTTGGGCTAATACCCTCCCAGTGAAGACAGGAGGCAGCTTATGGGCAGCTACGAGGTGGGGGTTAGCTGATCTATATACTGGCTTTAAAAAAAAATCCTCACATATGCAGACTCACAAGGAAATCAATTGGGGAGGAATCTCTGAAAACAGGCAGCTATCCCCCAGGGGCATTCTTCCACCTTCCACCGGGGCACTGCCGCTGACGTGGATGGGTGGTATCTCTGGTGTCCCCCATCATCCCTTGCCCTCTCCTCTGGCTGAGGGTCTGGGAATTACATCGTCATTTCTCTGGGGGGAATTCAGATAATGAAAGTGCTGATGGAACTCGGCCTCTTCATTAACAGAGGCAGTACAGCCGGGGCTCCAGCTAAGGAGTCATTTAAATGACAAGTTACGTGACCCCAGGAAAGAAAATTGAGAAAGACAAGTCACTCCCGGCAAGAGGCCAAGCCACGCTTGTCACGCTATTAGCCGTGTTCTCCTCGTATGAAATGATAAACGAAGCCAGAGAAAGGGGAATTCTTTAAACCACTCTGATGCTGAGGATCTGTGTTCACTGTTTCCCACCCCGTGTGTGTGCTGTGCATGTTTGTGTGTGAATGGGGAGGGGGGCGTGTGCGCATGCGTGGAGACCAGAGGTCCATGTTGGGTCTCTTCCTCAATCTCTCTGCCCACTTACCTTTTGAGATAGGTTCTCAATGAACCTGGAGCTCACAGACTGTCTAGAATTGCTGGTCAGAGAGCCCCCCCAGGGAGCTTTCTGTCTTTGTGCCTTAAGATGTCTGGTGCTGTGATGAAACACTGACTACAAGCGTCTCGGGGAGGGGAGGGTCCATTTCACCTTACAGCGTGCATTGTCCAGGGAAGTCAGGGCAGGAACTCGAGGCGGGAACCTGGAAGCAGCAACTGATGGGGAGGCCATGGAGGAGTGCTGCTTACTGGCTTGTTCACCACAGCTGGCTCAGCTGCTTTCTTACAGCACCCGCACCCGGAACCATCAGCCTAGTGGTGGCCCCACCCACAGGGAGCTGGGCCCTCCCCCATCAATTGTCAATCAAGAAATGCACCACAGGCTTGCTCATGGGCCAGTCTAGTTGGGACATCTTCTCAACTGATTCCGTCTTCCCAAATGACTCTAAGTTGTGCCAAGCTGACAGCAATTCGCCGGCACACTCCAGAACTGGGACTACAGGTCTAGGTCACCTGTAATTTTAGGTGGGTACTGGGATCTGACCTCAGGTCCTCATGCCTAGGCAGGAAGTACTTCACTGGCTGAGTTAGCTTTCCAGCCTGGGCCCAATTCACTGCACTTCGCACACATTATCTGATGCGAGATTGTTACTTCTGTAGAGGATAAATGACTCAGAAACTCAGGAATTGTGCCCGTTTTCATGCCAACACACAGTATAACATATTAAGAGAAAAGGAGATTTTAGAAACCTTAATGTACACAGATGTGAAGTGTCCTAAATGCCTAAAGACATCGTGACATATGTACATTTACTAATGGCTGCCAGGCAGGGAGAAAGATTAACTTGGGGAGTTGAAAGCATCAACTGAAATAGTTCAGCAGCCAGCACCATGGTGACAGGGTCAGGGGTGGGCCCTGGTTTTCCTGAGTCAGTCAGAAAGCAGCCTTGTCCTGCCTGAACCCACAGCTTCCTCCACATCCGATCCTTCCTGAAGCCACTGTTTGCGGTACAGCAGCCCTGGGCCAGCCTCAGTAGTAGGGCAGATGTGAGTCACACTCTTAAGAGCCTCCAGAGACACAGGGAGACAAAACATTAACAAATGGATGCCCAGCGGTTAGGAGCACTTGCTACTCTCGCAGAGAACTCAGGTTCAGTTCCCAGCACCCACATGGCAGCTCACAACCACCTGTAACTATGGTTCTGGGGGATGCCTCTGTGAGCACCAGGCATGCACATGGTGCACATATATACATGCAGACAAAACAGAGAAAGTAAAGCTATTTTAAAATACATGCCATAATAATTGTCAGTAGGAACTAGAAGGAGGAGGAGGGAGAGGAGGAGGGGGAGGAGGAGGAGGGAGAGGAGGAGGGGGAGGAGGAGGAGGGAGGGGAGGCAAAGGAGAAGGAAGAGCAATCAAAGCAGTAGCAACACGGGGCCATGAGAAAGAGTAAGAGGGTATGGCGGTGGCACATGGACACCGAAGGTCTTTGTGTGGAGATGACGAAGTATTCGAGGACCACTGAGACAGCCCGGTGCAGGCCACAGGGAAGCGGTAAGGGTGGAGGTCTCACAGAGAAGGATGCCAGAAATACATCCTACACTCCCTGGTCTGTCTCTCTCTCTCCCCCACACCTGCAGCTCCCACCCCACAAAGGCAAATAGGCCGGTGGCCTGGGGAAAACACACTGATCGGTGGGTTGGGAGCCTCCAGTGTGAAAAACACAGAGAAGGTGAAAAGGGGGACCCTGGCTGCAGAGAGAAATGGGAGATGAAGGAGGATTGGAGGGCGGAAGTCATCCCTGACTATTTCCTGGTGCTCGTCATGGGTGTGGATGTCATCCACACCACCTCCTCTCCTCACTTCCAGGTTGTCAAGTGCTGTGGCTTCTAGGTCTTTATTGATATCCCTTGACTCCCCCAGGATTTTGCTCCATCCCCCACACACAGCACACACCCACCCACACACAGCAGGGCTTCAGTTCTCATGTGGAGAGCCAGGCCATGGACACATGCAGGCTGGTCAATGTGTAGTCTGGGTCCACTGTGTTCTATTTTCTTTTCTTTTTTTTTTTTTTAAAGATTTGTTTATTTATTATGTGTATGGTGTTCTGCTTGCAAGTCAGAAGAGGGCACCAGATCTCATTACAGATGGTTGTGAGCCACCATGTGGGTGCTGGGAATTGAACTCAGGTCCTCTGGAAGAGCAGCCAGTGCCCTTAACCACTGAGCCATCTCTCCAGCCCCCTGTGTTCTATTTTCTAGGCGACAACAAACACGGAGTCTGGGCTGCCAGGAGGTTGAGGCAGACCTGCCTGCAGAGCTGGAATTCTCATTTCCTCTAGTCTACCACAGGCAAGGGAGACTCCACGTTTTTCCCCACAGCAAGTTAAGAATGAATGACCTTGACTCCTTGGAATGTCAGTTCTCAGTTTCCTACCAGCCAATTTACAAACATCTTCAAAGAGCTCCTGCTTAAAGGTTCTTCCAGTATCCCTTCTCCACTGGGGAGTGGAGCTTAAGGAAAATCAATACAATTATGACCTTCCTCTCTCTTTAAAAGCATTGTGTGTGTGTGTGTGTGTGTGTGTGTGTGTGTGTGTGTGTGTGTATGTGTGTATGTGTGATGTGTATGTGTGTATGTGTGGTATGTATGTGTGTAGGTGTGTAAGTGTGGTGTGTATGTGGGTAGGTGTGGTGTGTATGTGTGTAGGTGTGGGGTGTGTGTGTGTAGGTGTGGTGCACACACTCGCATATGTGAGCACAGGTCTATGTGTGCATTGGTTAGAGACAACCTAAGGAGCTGGTCCTCATCCTCCACTTTTTTGAGGCAGAGTCTCTCGCTCAAGGCTGCACATTCCAGGCTAGTGGGCCCAGGGGCTTCCAGGGGCCTCCAGGGGCTTTCCTAGCCATGAGTCCCAATTCTTCCTAGGAGAATTGGAATTATGCACTACCATGCTCAGATTTACATTAGTCCTGGAGATCCGAACTCTGATCCTTCTGCTTTTGTGGCAAACACTTTACCCCTGAGCCATCTTCCCAGCTCAGACCTTCCTCTCTTTAAAGAAAGTGGACAGCCACATCCCCATGACGTCTTGGTGAGACAATTACAAAAGCCAGAAGCACAGAAAAGCAGGATCTGCACATGAAAACGAGGTTGCTCATGAGGAGGCCCCTTAGGGACTCTAAGTCTGGCTCTGCATTTCCTGGCGTATCCAAGGGCAGCAGCAGCAACAACAACAACATTTCAAATAGGCTAAAGGGAAAGTGAATTTTGTGGCCACTGAAGAGCAGCCACGGGCAGATCTGGGCAATGCGGGTCCTCGAGCTGCTCCTGAAACATGCCATCTAGGAGGGTCTGGCTGACTGTAGAAGCCCAGGGACAGCATGGCTTGCTCTCCAGTGCTGATGCAGGATCAGGGGAGACCGTGTTGGCATTGATTTTCTTGTCTATAGCCTATAAAACACACCATGCTCCAGCTTGTTCTTAGAAAGGTCCATTAGAGTGGGTTTGGGGACTTTATTCTTTTACAGGAATGTTTAAAGCTGATAGCTGTGACACAATAAAGTAATAAGCTGAACCCTGCCAATGACGGTCCTTAGTAGGGAGGCCAGATTAAAGCCAGACTTCAAGCGAACTTCAGTATTCCCAAGATATTACTGACCTAGGAAATGGCCATCTCTTTCTGCAGCCTTTGGCTTGGGTGAGAATGTGAGCAATGGTGCCATCCTAGATCAAAACAGGTCTCTATGTTGCTAAAGGGAACGAGCCTGTGCTGTGGAAATTTCCATCTGGAGCCCACAGAGTTCTCCATTATTCCCCTGCAGGCAGATGCCTTTAAAAGACAGATCAATAATTCGGTTTCCTTTCTGGTAATTCAATTCGCTGTCTGCTGTGTTTCTGGAGCCTTCTTGTTTAGCATGGCCTTGGGCTCACACCTGGGCCATTTAGCACAGGAGCGTACATCTGGAAACGCCACACTTGGTGGCGTCTGGTTTCTGAGATGAAAACTCGGGGGGGGGGGGGGGGGGGGGGGGGGGGGGGCGCTGTTTTGATAAAAACAAGACAAACACTTAGCTAGTCGCTGTTAGAAGGCTGCTGACTCCCGGAAGCCCAAGGCTAAATATGGCCTTTGAGAAGCTCCAGTCAGCAGACGACAAAGGCATGTTTAAAGTCCCTGTCTGTGTCCCGGTGTCAACAGGGCAGTCAGTCCTGTCCTCAGATGAGAGGAAGTGGGGAATGAGAACTGCCCCTACCACAGCACTCACAACAGCATTCACACACAAGTCCTCACTTGTCTCTGATGCCTGCAGACGGCCAGAGAGCTTTAGCACATCGGAGCTACTGCTGTCAGGACCGATGGTTAACGAGTTCAAACCAAAGTCACCTTTCACTGTGGGCTTTGGGGTGATGTGCCCTGAAATTTTCTTGAAGCTGAGCTCGTTTTCAGAGTTGCAGCATCAGCCGCAGCAGGACCTGCAGTCTCCTGAGGAAGCTGACAGTCCCATCTCCGGGCCCTGGTCCCACTCCAGAGATGACAGGACAGTGGCCATGATGCAGAAGCATTAGGACCTGTACCTGCCGATCACTGGAACAAAGGAAAGGGCCGAGCTTGGCCGAAGAACAGTGTGGTCTGACACACTGACTTCACATCCCAGTGCCCAGGCCCTTCCCTGCGGACAGTGTAAGCTGCAAGGACTAGGGAGATGAAAAATGATATCTCATCCGTACCTGCCACATCAAACTGTCCCAAACCTATGGTGGGAAACAACTACTAAAAATGGAAATTTGAAAAATTCATGAGATTATTTTTCAAATTTCATGCAAATCAACAAAAATGTGTAAATGAAATAGTTAATTACTTAGAAAACATTATTTACCAAAATGATTGAATTACCAATAGAAAGTTTTAATAGCCCACTTTTTGTAGAATAAGTAGAGAAAAATTTACAGGATTTTTTTCCACAACAAAAGTACCAGCTCAAAGGGTCTCCTAGAATGTAAAAATTTTCAAACACCATGCATTTTGGTATATAAAATATAGAGGTGGATTTCCTAATTATTTTTCTGAAGCAAATACAACATTGATACTTAAATCTAGCATACAAGTATCAGTGCAAAAACCCTAAAATAAATATTAGCCAGCAGATTCTTCATCTACTATGATTTGACAATTTTCCTTGAGAAGCATGGGTTGGAAATTATTTCACTCCCAGATGAACATGGTTGGGAAGGGAGTCCTAATAAGGTTCCACCTTCACGACTGGGTCAGTGCTGTTATCTTGGGAGTAAGTTCATTGAGAAGACTGAATTCAGTCTACCTCATTTTTCTTCCCCCTTTGTCTCTTGCCTTTCTGTTTTTTTGTTTTGTTTTGTTTTGTTTTGTTTTTTTGCCTTTGAATGAACAAAACAGAAAGGTTACCATCAGATGTAAGCTGCTTGACTTTCAACTTCCTAGCCTTTATTCTTTATGAATTCCTCAGCCCTCGACATTCTATTATAATAGTATAAGATAGACTCAGTTGTCACCAGTTTAGAAAAATAATCCAATGTGACCAAGGGGGAAGATTTATTCCCAGAATGCAAGGATGGTTCAGCATGACAATAACATACACTGCACAAACTGAATCTGGGAGGGCTCATGTGATGAGTCTCTGCTAATGCTGGGGAAAAAAACTGATAAAATTGACATTTACTTCTAATTTTAAAAAGACTCAGGGAACTAGAAGTCTTAACGTGATAAAATACATAGACCTTAGTTCTAAAGTCCGCGTCTCTTCAGTGAAGAGTCCCTGGAGTCCTTCCTGGTAAGACTGGGAAGAAGACAGGGGACCTATCATCTATCTCCACTATTGTCCACCACTGTGCTGCCCATGTGAACCACAGCATCCAGATAAAGGGAATCAGTGAGGAGCATGGGGTTGGAAAACATACAGTAAAATTATGTCTATTTGCAGATGATATAACAGTATCTCTAAAAAATTTAAGAGAATCAGTGTTCAAATTAATCCAAACAATAAAAAACTAAGCTAGCTAGAAAGGTTATAAATTGAAGCAGAAATCCCAGTAATTCTTAGATATACAAAGGTAAGTAAAAATACATACTAATGAATAAATCTCCACTTACATTAGTAATAATAAAATGCACAGAAATACACTTAAAAACACGCATAACTTAGAGACGGGACACTTGTCAGTGTTCACGAGAGACACCAAGCAGGCGCGAACAAACAGGATGGAAGCCCTTGTTCTTGGGTGAAAGACTCAACATCATAAGGACATCAGTTTTCCCCAAATTTATTTATAAATACTTTAATAAAAATAAACTCTTTATAGGATACACATATAGCTATAAAAACCATGTAGAAAACCTATCAAGTTTCCAGACCCCTGATGTTTTACGGGGAAAGCCACGAGGGCTGTCTTGTCCTATCTCACATTAAATCATTCCACAGGATCTCTGTAACTGAACATGTGAGATATTGGCACCTGTATAAAAGGAGATTAGCAGAACGGGACAGAAATCCAGAAGCAAGGTCCAGTGCATGTGGGAATTTAGTGTGTGTGTGAGGTGTCATCCTAAGTCTGGATCTGGGGCAGTGCTGGGCTCTGGTGAAATGGTGACGGACAAGCCAGTATTCGGTGCATTTCTGCTACAGGTATTTGGGAAAGAGATAACATGAGACCTTATACCAGCTACATAAAAAACCAACCAACCAACAAACAAAAAACTTAAGGTTCAAAAGAAGAACAGGCCGGGCGTTGGTGGCACATGCCTTTAATCCCAGCACTCGGGAGGCAGAGCCAGGAGGATCTCTGTGAGTTCGAGGCCAGCCTGGGCTACCAAGTGAGCTCCAGGAAAGGAGCAAAGCTACACAGAGAAACCCTGTCTCGAAAAAACCAAAAAAAAAAAAAAAAAAAGAAGAAGAAGAAGAAGAACAGAAGGAAACAAACACAGAAGAACCCCTCCATGAACCGGGTATGCAGAAAGACCATAATAATGAGAAATGCTTGGTAAGTTATACTATGAAAAATTTAAAAATATTTGCATGATCAAACATGACTGATAATTCATTTTTTGGATGGATGTATTTTAGAGGAACTCTTTTACTCTACCCCCAAATGTTCGCTTCAATCTACCACAAAAGTGATGCCACCAAGCCGGGCGGTGGTGGCGCACGCCTTTAATCCCAGCACT
>CABHPP010105441.1:5873-21375 GCA_902168425.1 Peromyscus attwateri
ACACACACACACACACACACACACACACACACACACACACACACACAATGTATTCCTGGAGTCAGCAAGATGGCTCAGCAGGTAAAGGCACTTCTTGTCAAGACTGATACCATGAGTTTGATCCCTGGAACCCACACGTAGAAGGAGAAAATCAACTCCTGCAATTCTCTTCTCACATCCACGTGGGCACTGTGGCAAACACGCACCCACCCACCCACGTGAATACACACTCAGATGCACACCAAGTAAATAATGTATCCCTAGTAGCTCAGACTTTTTACTGTCTGACCAAGTTGCCACTTCCTCCTTACCCCCATCTGTCTATCTGAAAATCTGTGAACTTTGACCTATCCTTTCTTCTACCCACCATACCTCCTTTCTGTCTCCCTCTCTGGTAGCCATCTCAATACTTACATGAGCTCAGCTGTCTAAAATTCTACATGTAGGAGGCTGGAGAGATGGCTCTGAGGTTAAGAACACTGGCTGCTCTTCCAGATGACCTGGGTTTGATTCCCAGCACCCACACGGCAGCTTACAACCAGGTTCCAGAGGATCTGACACCCTCTTGGCCTCTGAGGGCACCTTGTATGCACATGGTGCACAACATACATATAGACACCATCTATACTCATAAAAAGTTTTAAAGAGAACCTTTTAATGAATAGTAAAATGAAATTCTCCCTATAGGTAAGAAGCAGTGTGCCTGGTGTATTTCACTTAGTATAACGTTCCATATTATCTTTGTCCATACATCTCTTGGTAGGTTGATTCCCCATAGTTGTTACTGGGAATAGCCCTGCATGTTGATTTCAGTTCTTCTGTGTACCCAGAAGTGGGATTGCTGGATTGTATAGCAGTTCCACTCACTCCCTGCTGAGATTGCACAAAGGTGTCTGTGCATGCTAGGTAAAGTAGTTTTCCAGTCAACTACATCCCCATCTCTTGGTAGTTCTTTTTTTTTTTTTTTTTTTTTTTTTAAAGGATTTTTGGCTTTGTTTTTTTCCAGGAATTTCCCTGTTTTCCACATTCTGTACCAATCTGTAATACACTAAAGTTCTCTTTTGTCGACATCCTCATGAATTCATACCTCTCATCTTTTCAGACACGATCTTGCTATGTAGCCCAGGTTGGCCTAGAACTTTGCTCTCCAGGCTGGCTTTGAACTTCTAACCCCTCTGTTTCAATAGAGTTGGGATCACATCATATGCCACGAAGCCTGGCTCCCATCTTTCTCATGAAAGCCGTTCTAACAGGTGTGAGGTGATACTCCCTATGGTGTGGCTTTAGTGAATGAATAAAATCATACTATCACCAGAAGGTGACAACCTGGGGCAGAAGAACGGGCATTTGCCTTCTGTCCCCTCTGCTTGGGAAGAGAGAGGAGCCCAGACAGAGCACCTATGACATGGCTGCCTAAGTTCCAGGTGGCGGGGAGGAAGGCGCTCACCACTTCAGCTGATTTGTCTCCATCCCAGATATGTGTTGCAACAGCAAAGGCAGCTTTTAGCTTTAGCCTGTGTGTCTGGCACAAAGCCCTTTATATGGATGAGTAGACAGTTTTGATTAGAGTTGCATTATACACTGGCACAAAATTAAGTTTCCATTTATGAGATGTGTTATTTATAAAATAGGATGTTGTAGATGGATTTTTCTTTCTGGTCTGCCAGCTCACAAAAAAAAAAAAAAAAAAAAAGACACAGAGATTTATTATTAATTATGAAAGCTCGGCTTTAGCTTAGGCTTGTTCCTAACTAGTTCTAAGCTAAATTAACCCATATCTTTTAATCTACCTTCTTTTACATGGCTCCATTACCTTTACTCTGTACTGCTGCTGCTTCCTCCAAGTCTTGCTCTGCCTCTCTTCCTCCCAGAGCTCTCTGCCCCCAAAAGTCCCGCCTAACCTCTTCCTGCCTAGCTAATGGCCATTCAGCTCTTTACTAAGCCAGTCACAGTGACACATCTTCACACAGTGTAAAGGAATATTCCACAACATGATGTAGACTCAGTGTTTGAAGTCTGCTATTATGTTCTTGTTTTTCAGTTAAATCCAGATGTGAATGTTTTCCAGAGGAAATTTGTGAATGAAGTTAGAAGATGTGAAGAAATGGATCGAAAGCTTCGTATGTACAATCTGGGCTTGGATAGCATTCCTGTAGTGAACTGCTTGTCTTACATGAGTCATTAGTCCTCTCAGTAGAGGATAAAACTGGACAGTAGAAGAAGGGAAGAGGGTCAGGGAGACGGCTCCGCAGGTAGACGCGCTTGCCATGCAAGCCTGAAGATCTGAGTTCAATCCCGGAACCTGTGTGAAAAAACAGATGTGGCTGCCAGTAGGATTCTAGGTACCAGCCAGCCTGTTGTCCCTCTGCAGTGTATTCAACAAGCAACAATAAATAAATAAAAAGAACCAGACGTGATGGTGCACATCTGAAACCTGAGCATTCCTACAGTGAGGTGGGAGGGAGAGGCTTGCAGGCCAGCTAGCCCAGAGTACATGGGCAGCAGAAGCAAGGAGCAAGCCCCTGCCTCAGCAGGGTGGAAGGGGAGAACCACCTCCCAAAAGTTGTCCTTTGACCTCCACATGAGCGCCCACACTTACACATACCTGTACACACACACACACACACACACACACACACACACGCATGTGCACATACACAAAATAAACTTGTTAAAAAGACTTGAAAAAGGCGAAGGGAAAAAGTCTGCAGCCATGATATTAAGATGAACTTCTTGTATATAAATACATTTTATGAGGTTTGAGCTAGGTAGTGCTCAAGGGAAGTACTGTTCAAATGACAAGCTGAGAACAGTGTGGCTCTTTTTTCATTAGACTTCTTTTTTTCTCTTTTACTTTTTAACATTGTGTAGCTCAGGCTGACCTAGGACTCTGGGTACCTATCCCAGGCAGTGATCCTCCTGCCGTGGCTTCGGGAGTACTGTGGTTACCTGTATATGCCACAATGATTAAATTCTTGTCAGATTTAAACAGCGGAACCATATTATAGAACTCTAAAAGACAGGACTCAGAATACTATCAAATTTAGATATCAACTGAGCCACCTTTCCTTTTCTTTTAATAATTTATTTAACTTTATTTTATGTGCATTGGTGTAAAGGTGTCAGATCCCCTGGAACTGGAGTTACAGACAGTTGTGAGCTGCCATGTGGGTGCTGGGAATTGAACCCAGGTCCTCCGGAAGAGCAGCCAGTGCTCTTAACCTTTGGGCCATCTCTCCAGCCCCTGAGCCACTTTTTCATTTGAGCAGTTTATGAAAAAAATGGAACATTTACTAAGACTTTACTGAAGGCTAGGGTACTAATAAGTGATTTAAAATTCCATTAATTCCCCACAATATGCCTTCAAGGTGTGGTGGCATAGATCTTTAATCTCAGCACTCAGAGGCAGAGAATTCCTGTGAGTTCCACACCAGTTTGGACTGCATAGACACTGTCTCAAAAAAAAAAAAAAAAAAAAAAAAAGGCACTACCCTCATGTAAGGACTAAGAGGCCTGTGACTTCCTTGACATACCCAAGAGCATAAGCCATCATAATGGAGTCAGCATTTGAAACTAGGTCATTCTGTTTGGCTTTAAACCCGTGATCTTGCCACTCTACCAAGCCCATAGATAAAATGGACCATATTCTTTTTTTTTTTTTTTTTTAAAAAAAAAAGTCAGTTGTCATGGAAACACTTTTCTCTTTTGGTGTTTTGGGTCCTTTTATGCTTATTTTTGGGCTTTTGATGTTTAAAAAAAATGACCCAACTGTTCCTAAATTAAATGAATCTTTTGACTTAGAATTATTTCAATAATGTTATGTGTCAAATGCCCTGTTAAAGCTGTATTCTTCTGGAGCTTTGATTGACCAATAATACCTGCAGAGAGAGCTGTCACACCTGAAGGAAGCACGTCACATAGGGTGGAGAAGTGAAGCAGCTGCAAGCCAGTTTTAAACTCCGAGAAAGCTAGACCTGGCTATGCATGCCCAGGTAGAAATGGAGAGAACTGGTAGTTCACGGTCGTTCTCAAAACAACAGCAAAGGCCAGAAGAGAGAAAGGAAACAGCCATGGGCTTGACCACTCTCCTTGGGATAGCTTTAGAGAGTGTAAAGTGTGAGAAAGAAAAGTGTGGAGAGAAAAAGGTACTGCTTTTGTTTGTCAGTTCTTTCTAGGATGAAGCTCTTTTTAGCGTGTGTGTGTGTGTGTGTGTGTGTGTGTGTGTGTGTGTGTGTGTGTGTCTGTGTGTGTGTCTGTGTGTGTGTGTGTTCTGAAATAATGAGAATTCCAGGCATATACATTACATGTGAGTGCTCTATCATTTTAGGATTTGTGGAGAAAGAGATAAGAAAAGCAAACATCCCAATTATGGACACTGGTGAAAACCCAGAGGTGCCCTTCCCCCGGGACATGATCGACTTAGAGGTAAACAATTCTCAAATACCTCTCTACATAAATGCAGGTATGGCCTTCCTGAGCCACCTTGTGAGCATTGCCTTTCATTGTAGATTTTTCTAGGTGTCAAACAGTATCTCCCATAGAGATAGCATATTATAATATGCCACCAAATTAATGCTTATTGGTTTACCGGTCCCTTGTTAGCTGATGACTCTCACATACTAAATGAATAGCCAGTGAGCTTTTGATATTTCTGAGTGTCTGAACTCTCTCAAGAAACTCAGAGTGAGTGTACAGCAGAACCTGTAGACAAATAAAGGCTCATTTGAGCGAAATGTTTTGCTTAAAGTTGCTCTCAGAATCACAGCATTGGTTGGGTAGCTGTAACTAATACATTACCATGGCGACAGGTCTGGGGAGTAAATTCAGTCCTTTAGAGAAGCACAGGGAGCTTCGTTTGAATTAACAGCTTTCTTTTTTACACCCTAGGCCAATTTCGAGAAGATTGAAAATGAGCTGAAGGAAATCAACACAAACCAGGAAGCTCTGAAGAGAAACTTCCTGGAACTGACTGAATTAAAATTCATACTTCGCAAAACTCAGCAGTTTTTTGATGAGGTCAGACTATTGTTTCTTCTAGTACTTGAGCAGCTGGTATACCTGCACAAGTGGGCCATGTTTTTATTCTGATAGCTATTTTAATTTGCTAGTTTGGAAGCAATGCCGTCTTTGCACCGTTTTAGTTAAAGAATGTCGGGTTGTGTTCCATTTTCCATGCAGTACACAGCCAGCCATGGTTTCATGTATTTTCACATCTTCTGCCAACTTTCATCTCAAGCGGGGGGAAGGAATCTGAGGTTGATAGTTAGCTGAATTATTTCTGTGACACTTCTAGTTATATGTTATAAGGTAAGTATAAGATATGAAGTTGGAGGAATAAGCGCCTGGGTTTGCACAAAATTACAGTGAAGTTTCAATCTCCAGACCTTAAGTCATCAAGTTACTTGTTCACCAACCCTTGGGAATTCTTCTCAGCACTTAGATCTCATGTCACTGGTTTTCCTGAGTTTTCATTGTCCTATTGGTGTTGGTATGATCCCAGTTTGAATTTTCCCAGTTTATTACTTATAAAGAAAAATGTTACTAAGTTTTCGCTGGCTAAATATAAAAGGACTGAATTGCCAAATGACAGTTTGCCAAGGAGACCCCCACCCCCTTGAAGGAGTTAGTTCAGAATTGTAGAATGCTTCCTTCTCCTAATTAACCTTGGGAAGGAACATTAGCTCCAACCTGCATCTGGTTTTTCTGATGGCCTAAAATATTAATAGTGCTCTTTGTGATAGGTGTCTTTCCCAACCAAACATTAGACACTTCAGACATCACCCTAGTTACTGTGTTCCACCCATAAAGTTAGTTTCCTTTGCTTAACAAAAAACCTTGATAGAGATTTTAGATATAGTTGGGTGGTGGCGCACACCTTTAATTTCAGCACTCAGGAGGCAGAGGCAGGCAGATCTCTATGAGTTCAAGGCCAGCCTGGTCTACAAAGCGAGTTCTAGGACAGCCAGGGCTACATAGTGAGACCCTATCTCAAAACTGCATTGCTCGAGAAGAGACCAGTCCTACATAGTTCTCAAGGTTTCCAACCAGCATCAACAGCCTTGTGAGAAATGTAAATGATAAGCCCCCACTGCAGACTTACTGAGTTAGAAACCCTGGGGGCAAGGCCTAGCTAGCTGTTTAATGTGTTTTAGCTCAGGCGTGCTTTTTTGAAAACCACTATCTAGAGAAAAATCTGCTGAGGAAGTGATATATTTCTCAGTAACTATGGATTTGATTCAGACAAATCATGTTAATTCAGAGTCTGGGGAGACAAGGAAATGAGAAAAGTTCACATGAATTTAACTACCTAGTCTTCCCAAGAGTAGGATTCAGTTATAAAATAAGAGAAATTCCCTATGAATATCTGTTTGTTCCCCAAGTTGAGAAATTTGAGCCTGATCACTTTAGAAGATGTGAGACAATGAGATCAACTCTCTGTAAGTGTTTAGGATCCTAGCCACAGGCAAAGCCACATACGCCATATGATTCCACTGAATGTGAGATCCCAGGACACTCACTGCCTGCATATCAATGTATTCTTACCTGTTAGTTCCTGGAGTGCATAATGAGCACTTACTCTTTATGAGGTACAGGTTGTGAAAGATCCAGTCCCTTTATTCAAAGGCTATGTCATTTGGTTGTGTCAGGGAAACCCCTGATCATAGAGCTCCATATGCTCACAGATTTGTACTTTCCTAAATGTGTCCAAGCTGCCCTGGTGTATCCTTCCTGGCTTCACAGTCAAAGCTCAGCTACTTTTAGATTCATTTGAAGCTTCTTTTACTATTTATACTATCTTTATGTAGGGGACAGGAGCTATAGCCCGGGCTGGCCTTGAATTTGAGATTTTCCTGATTGCCAACTCAAGGCCAACCTAAGCTATGTAGTGAAACCTCCTCCCCTCCCAATGCCCCCAAAAGAGTATAGTAAAAATAAGATGAGCCATTTAGTACATTAGGAGTGGGGTGTGATGGTGCATGCCTCTAACCCCAGCATTTGAGAGATGGAGGCAAGAGGACCAAGAATTCAAGTCAAGCCTCGGATTCATAGAGGGTTTGAGTCCAGAACGAACTATGTAAGACCCTCTCTCAAAAAAATAGAAAGAAAAAGAAAAACAGACAGAAAGGAAAGACCATAAATGGAATTTTATTTTTGTTTTATGGTTATTAAGTCTTATTAATTATTAAACATTAAGTGCCAGTCTTGGAAAGAGACTCCCAGTCTTTATGACCTCCATGCCCTATCCATGGTGGGTCGTTCTCTCTTTCTTATGCAAAGCTGCCCCAGCCCCAATCTCTCAGATGCTTTGAGCAGAAGGCCTTGGCTGTGAGAGCTTCTCCACTGCTCTTTTCATCAATCCCCTTCATTTCAAGCACGGCACGGCACGGCACGGCACGGCAGTGTGGAAAGTCCTCGGGCCGGAAGCACGGTGCCTTTTCTCAGCGCTCGCAGCAGCACCTGGCCGTTCTTACCACTGCCCATAGTCTCAGCCAGGTCCCTTCCCATAGACCTTGCCCTGCTGCCAAATAGCAATTGCAGATGATGTTGCCCCGACCAGGGACAGAGCCTCACTGAGTGATCACACTGTGCGTGCAGGGGCACATTTAAGCAACACAGAAAGGTGAGCAAACCTGGGACCTTAGATGTTGGAAATTCAGCTCGTAATGAGATTTCGCTTCGCGTTTGAAATTGTAGTGTTTGTAAATGGCACCAAACACTGCCAACTACAAACCTCTCCTCTTTTCTTATAATTTGGTGAATTTAATCAATAACTCATAGTAATCAGCAAAAAAAATGGCAAATATCAGAAAATGATCTTTTCTTATTGATGATAATAATTGGCAGGGTGTGTAGAAAGGGAAGAGTAAACATATATTGAGTATTCTTATGATTTAAGATGATTGTCAATTCAATGTAGCCATTTCTTACCCAGAGCATTTAAAATGATTTATTAATGATTATCCTTTTCTAGTCTTCTTGCTTATGAAGAACTGTAAGAGCTGGAGAGGTTTCTCTGCATCTTTTACCATAAGCATCATAACATATGAGAACGTAAAGAAGACTGGGAAAGTAATGGTTAATGGCATGCAGATCCCCGCCTCCCTTCCCCTCTGCGTTTTTCAGCCATCTGCTTTCTTTCTTTTTCTTTTCCATCTGCCATCTCCTCTGGGTGAAAACCTCAAGTAGTGGCATGTCACTTCTTTCTTACTGTAGCTAGACAGTTAAAGTGTTTAGTAGCTGATGTAGCCTGACTGGACGTGCTGCTCATACTGAAATGCTAGAGATGCTGAAGTTCCAGTCAGCACCTTGCTCTTCGGAAGGTGTGGTTTTCAGTGTTCTCAGTGGGGAAAGGGGCACTCGGAGGGAATAATGGGTGATTTAGAGAACTTGGCAGTATTATTGTTGCTAGAGAAATGTGGTCTGGGGCTGGAGAGGTAGTTCAGTGATTAAGACCACTTCTAGAGGGCCCACATGGTAGCTTATAACTATCTGTAACTCCAGTTCCAGGGGATCTGGCACCCTCACACAGACATACATATAGGCAAATTAATGCATATAAAATAAACAAATCTTAAGGAGAGAGAGAGAGAGAGAGAGAGAGAGAGAACTGAGGTCTCCTGTGATCAGGTTTTGGTTTTAGGTTTTTTTGTTTTGTTTTGTTTCTTCATAAAGTCCCTTAGTTCTGGTCACTGTGGTTTCCATTTCATTTAGAATTTTTTGACTTTCCTATCTAAGACTTGGTGTTCTTAAGTATGAAGTGGTGCAATTAGTATTTAGAATTTGATCTTTCTGTTTAACTTTAATTCTTTTTTTTTTTTAAAAGATTTATTTATTTATTATGTATACAGCATGTATGACTGCAGGCCAGAAGAGGGCACCAGATCTCATTACACATGGTTGTGAGCCACCATGTGGTTGCTGGGAATTGAACTCAGGACCTCTGGAAGAGCAGTCAGTGCTCTTAACCTCTGAGCCATCTCTCCAGCCCCCTTAACTTTAATTCTTTAAATTGTTTTTTGTTTTTTTAAATTTCAGCCCCAGATTATCATTTTTGGACAGTGCAATCTAAGTCCAGTCTGCCGTTCTTGTTGGCTGTCCCCTTTGAGAGCACACAAGCCCTCACTGACTCAAGTGTTCATGGCTTAAGAGCCAGGTTCTGAGAACCACATAAGGCAGCAGAAGAGTCATGTGGGGAACAATCAATTTTATTCATTTTGCCCATGGGCACCCCAAGAACCATTGGAATGTTGTAATTTGAATATTCAGATTGCTTTCAGCTGGCTGATTTGTTTCTAGGCTGAAAGAATCCTTTTCTACCTATGTGACAGCAAGTAGTAACCAGTGTCCCCATTATCTCTTCTTAAAGTTTCGAATCACATGACAATAGTCCTATGCCCTGTGTGCTTAAAACAACACCACCACCACCAGCCCTGACCCTAACTTCCCAAAACAATTACTTTCACTTTTTTGCCCTTCAGTGTTCTCTGGCTTACACTGTTTCCCCTTTGTTATATGTATGGTCCATGATTTTACCATATAAGGTAAACATGCCTTTGTTCCCCCTCATAACTTAATGACAGGATTAAGGTGAAATTGGAATTTGGAATGAAAATGGAAGGGAATTTCTCCTGGCGTTTTGTTTTGTTTTTGAACAGGATTGTTCTGGCTTCTTCTAGTCTTTGGTCAGACACAAGTGCGTGGATATTACAGCTGGGTAGATTAGGTAGCAGAGAAGCTGGTCGTGTTTTAGGGCAGCTTCTCCATTCTGATGAGACTAGGTGTTAAAGGGAGAGAGGTGAGGAAATAGCAGACCACTGTGGGAAACCCTTCACCTTCATCTCATTGTATAAACTGTCCTAGTGGAAGTCATTTTAAATCTAACCAACTAAGCAAGGCCAGGAGCTCTAGCTTGTGGAGCTGTGGCCTGTTATTTACTTAATTCTTGCTCTCTGCTATAAATTCTACACAAACTTGTCAGTGTTCCTAGATTCCTAGTCAGAAAATACAACATTTTGATGTTTTCACTTTTTCTTGCCTTTATGATTGCAACAGAGACCCAGGTCTGCCCAGCTCCTGCACTTCTTCCTTTTTGTTTTTGTTTTTTGTTTTTTGTTTTGAGACAGGGTTTCTCCATGTAGTCCTGGCTGTCCTGGAACTCACTTTGTAGACCAGGCTGGCCTTGAACTCACAGAGATCCTTCTGCCTCTGCCTCCTAAGTGCTGGGATTAAAGGAGTGTGCCACCACAATGCTGAGCTTCTGATCCTTACAAAGAAACTCTTTAAATCCCAAGCTTTGGGGTATTTTATTATGTGTGGCCATGCTGACAGTACTCCTGTTTTGAATTTACCAAAGGCTGGAGGTGCCCTTTCTAGCTCCAGGTCACTCCCTTGAGATGGTGTCCACCTCCTGTGTGCTTGCACAGCAGCCTTCTTGGTGGCGCTCTGGAAATGAAGTAGCCACAATAGCCGCAGAGCTGTTTGGGGTTTTGTTTTTTGTTTGTTGGTTGGTTGGTTTGTTTTCCTCTCAAAAAGGAGAACTTGTCGGCTTCCTGCCCAGGTACATTTAGGAAAGCATTAAAGAAAAAATGACTTCTACCAAGTAACAGATTTATACATGTCACCATCACTTCATGGTTTTCTTCTGTTCCTTATTTCTAAAACCATTTCCCCAGATGCTCTTCTGGGGAAGTTTTGCTTTCTTTAGCCCATGTTACTCCTTTGTTCTCCCTCCTTATTACTCTTTCTTCTTTTTGTGAGTATGCTGTATCTTTTGGTGTTTTGGGTTTGTTTGTTTTTGTTTTTCCTCTTTTTCTTTTTTTCTTTTCATCTTTATTTTCTCAACCCATCTCCTGGTTCCTCGTTCCCTGCATGCCACTAACTATTTTCATTAGATATTAATTGATTTGTGAATTCAGGCTGAATTGCATCATCAGCAGATGGCGGATCCAGACCTGTTGGAAGAATCCTCATCACTCTTGGAGCCAAATGAGATGGGAAGAGGCACGCCTTTAAGACTTGGGTAGGTAGCACTTCGGCCTTGGTGGGTTTGTGTTCCTCTTTGCTGTTCAAAAGAGCAGTGCATGGCACCAAATATAGTGGTGTGTGTTTATAGTCCCACTCCTCAGGAGGCAAAAGCAGGAAGATCATACATTTGAGACCAGCCTGGGCCACATAGAGAAGTCCTATCTTAAACCATGGGCTGGAGACATAGATCAGTGATAGGAGACTTGCCTGACATGTCAAGGCCCAGAGTTTCATCTTGGGTAGGGGTTGAGGGGAACCATGAATCCAGGGAATGATTTGCTGTCAGGAGCCACTTTATTCTGAGCCACTAAGAACTGTTCCTAGATTTGTCTGGACTCAGTTCCTGGATTGTCTCTCAACCCTGAGTCTGTTGGGTCCAGAAACGAAGTCAGGAATAATAGAGTGGCAGCCAGCCCCCTTGACACCACAGCATGAAGTCTCATGTGCAGTGTATACTCTTTCCCCTTTCCCTCTCACTCTCCTGCTCGGTCTTAAATCTCCCAGCCTGGAGTTCCCAGCCTGACTCTTCTCCCCACAGCTTCGTGGCTGGTGTGATTAATCGGGAGCGGATCCCTACCTTTGAGCGCATGCTTTGGCGAGTGTGCCGAGGGAATGTGTTCCTGAGACAGGCTGAGATCGAGAACCCGCTGGAGGATCCTGTAACTGTAAGACAAGGAGATTGTGTCTGGTGGAGTAGGTCTCTATAGTGAGCCCGGAGCAGTAGAACAGCGTGGTGCCATCCAAGGAGCCCTTCTCTAACTTAGACATCTCCCTCCATGTAGACATGGCATGTGCATATTTTTAAACTTTACCCGTGCAGGTTTTATTTATTTTTGTATGTTTTCCTCAATTATTCTAAATTTTAGCTTTATATATTTCTTATTACTAATCTGGGCTGAAAGAAAAATAGCCTTTTATGGAAACTAACAAAATTAAGATACCTCATTCCAAATTTGGTAATAGTATGTATAAAAAGATAGATTTCCTAAACCTTAATATTTATAAGCTGATGAGAATTTTTACTTGTCAAGAGTTTATTATCTGTCTGTTTATTGGGAAGATCAGGAACTTAATTTAAGCATAGAGACATGCAAGGTGAGAGTGATCTTGCCCACCCACCTCTTCCAAAAGTAGGAATAGTCTAATGTCTTGGCATTTGACACAGTGAAACAGATCATAGCAACATCTGCATGGCATGGGGTTCTGATCTCAGGGATCTCAGAAAAGGTCAGACGTGCCACTGACACAGCACGTCACTCTTGCCTTAGTATTATTTAGAAGCCTGCAGTTAGCTTGCCTTATAAATGTCTTAAGGTAGTCCTTTTCATCCTAAGAGAAACTCAACTTGGAAATTTTTCAGCTTTGGTGGGTAGCACTCTGTGGCTTTTATGCCCCTCACTAAGTAGGAACATGGTGACAGTGTGAATGCTTAGACCCTAGGGTGAAGTTTTCCAGGCTGCCTTAGGTTATGGAAACATTGCAGTCTGTAGTCATACCTAATATGGAGTCCTTCTCAGGGGTGTTCAGTCAAGTTTCCTCTCCAAAGCAGAAAGATTACTTTATCAACAAATCCAGGAAGGCGGGTTGTGATATCTCTACAGAGCAGCAGCACCAAGAATGGGCCCCAGCTTAGCCAGGAGAGTTAGGAATGAAGTGTCTTAAATCTAACTTTTCTCCCTCTTTGTCTTGTGTAGCTTTCTGAAACTGTTTTCTTTTATAAAAGCAGTACACACTATATGTGAGGCATTGTAGGCAACCTGAGGGGTCTTGGTTAATAGCTCATCTGCATGTTTTGTTTGATTTTCTCTGATTTTCTCCTTGCTGTCCTTGTACGGGAGGTGTGAGTTTGGTATTCAGTGTTGTCTGCCTTCCTTGTTGCATAAATTCTAAGTTAGTCTGATCCTTGAGATTCAACACTGCTGTTCCTGCTAGTGACTGAGTTCCTTGTGTCCGGCCAACTATTTATCTGGTTCTGTCCCAGCCCGGGAACAGATAGGCTTCCTTCTGTCTCCCTTCCTCTGTACTTTGGTCGTCCTGGAAAGACAAGAGTCAAGGAGAACTGGACAAACAAGCCCCACTGTGCTGAGCTGCCCTTCAGCTTCTCTGTCAGGCTGCCCGTTGTGTCTGAAAACAGGAAGATGTTTGTGGATCTGGGGTTATAGGGCAGATAGTCTCAAAATGATGCTTAGGAAATGGAGTAAGGGTAACGTACAGGAGGCCATGTCCTTAAAGGAATCATTCTGATGCCACCCAGGTTTAGGTGTTCTAGAACTTTTCAGCTAGACCTGTAAGCTCAGCATTCAGGAGCCTGAGGCTAGGACTGCTATGAGTTCAAGGCCAGTCTAGGCCACACAGTGAATGCCAGGCTAGTCTGAGCTGCAGTGTAAGACTGTCTCAAAGGAAGTCCTCACCCATAATGAGAGTTCTGAACTCTTGATTTTTCTTCTGGGGCCTAGGGCGACTACGTGCACAAGTCTGTATTCATCATTTTTTTCCAAGGCGATCAGCTGAAAAACAGGGTGAAGAAAATCTGTGAAGGGTAAGGAACTCCGGCCTCCAACCAAGAGGCACGGCTGTGCTGCATGCTTACGGCTCAGAAAAGTGACACCCAGATCCTTGTTCTGCTTCCCACAGTGAGCGCGCTGCTTACTGATGCTGGAAATACTTTAAACCATCAGAAGTAGCCCAGGTTTTTCTTTATTTCTTTTTCAAGTATCAGAACCTCAGCTTGGGGACTGGGGAGATATCAGAGGATAGCGTGCCTACCACACAAGCATACAGACTGGAGTGTGATCCCCAGAACCCACATGAGTGCGGGTGGGCATGGCAGCCACCTGTAATCCCAGCATTTGGGAAGCCGGAACAGGATCCCTGGAGCACTCTGACTCGTTAGGCTCACTGCATGGGCATACTCTGGAATCAAGAGAGACCCTGCCTGAATGACTGAGGTGGAGAGCAATCCAGGAAGACTCCTGGTGTCAACTTTGGGTCTCTAGGACTTGCACACACATGTACATATATACACATGCACACCACACGCATATACTCATACCCCCACCAAAAAACCAGCCAAACCCACAATTCCTTTATTTAAGGCCAGTGGGTTTAAATGCCAGCATAGTACCATAGGTACTATATAAACTTTATGGAATTCTGTGTTATGGACAGAAATTTTGCCATGCCATATTTCTCTAATAACTTATAAAAATAGTTTTTTAAATTATTTTTTAAAATTCTTTGGTAAATATTTATTTTGTGTTTATGAGTGTTTTGTCTGTATGTATATGTATGCACACATGCATGCCTGGGGCCCTTGGAAGCCAGAAGAGTGTCAGATCCCTAGAACTAGAATTACAGTCAGTTGTGACCCACCACATGGGTGGTGGGAACTGAACCTGGGTTTTCTGAAAGAGAAGCAGGTGCTTGTAACTGCCGAGCAATCTCTCCAGCCCCTTATTATGTTTTTAATCTCAAAACGATTTCATAGCTACCGAGAATGTCAAGACTGTTGGGCGCTGCTGTCTTAGGCCATTTGACACACGTGATTAGTGTTGACTGGCACAGCAGCCTGGCCTGGTTGTGTTTTGATCCTACTGACGTACCACTAGTAAGTTAGGATTACTTTCTGAAGTGGTTTAAATAGACTATACTAAGAAACTTCAGTGTTCCTAAGGCTATTCCCATCCCTCCAGGTTCCGAGCCTCCCTCTATCCCTGTCCTGAGACCCCACAGGAGAGGAAAGAAATGGCTTCCGGAGTCAATACCAGGATCGATGATCTCCAAATGGTACATGGGGACCGTGGGAACTGGACTTTGTGAACTACCACAGCAGTGAGCCGCTCGGCTCCCAGGACTCCTTGACAGTCTGTTAAAGCACGTGCAGCAGTTGAGGATTCCAAAAAAAGAAATGTGTGTGGGTAGTAAGTCCCCCTGGGAACTGGCAAAGGTCTCGGGATAGGACTCTTAAAAATGGCATTAGTTACCCTCCAACAAGAATGGAATGCCATCCGTCTGGAATCCTTATTACCTAAGAGCAGCCCATCCCCCCCCCCCCCTTCTTAAATCTGAGATTTTTTTTTGCAATAATACATTTTTTTTTAAGTATGCTGAGTTAAGAAAAAGAAAAATCAAACAATCCAGAAGTACATGTAAAGTCAATTCTGCCCTCACACACCCTGCTTCTGGTAGCCACTTTCAACAGCATGACGTAGCTTCTGGTTACCTTTGATCTTAACCACATGGTTGGCCAAAGAGCCCAGAGCTGACTCCTGAACCCAGTAAGAGACTATTAGATTTTTATCATCTTACAATCTGAAAGTCATGCACACTGTTGTCCTAACAGGGTTCTAAGGGAAGGATTATGATTTATGAGTATTTGGAAGGAAAAGGCGACCAGGGAAGCTTGATACTTTTGGTTTTTTGTTTTTTTGTTTTTTTTTTTTTTCAAGACAGGGTGTCTTTGTGTAGCCCTGGTTTT
>CABHPP010105442.1:470-10795 GCA_902168425.1 Peromyscus attwateri
GGGGGGGTTGCAGGTGGCTCCAGGTGGCAGGAGGGTCCTGCCAGGTCCCTTCAGACTTGCTTTCTGTGGGCATCCTGGATAACAGGTGCAGCCAGGCTCGGTTCCGGCAGGAGAAGGCTGGGCCCTCGGTCTGTCTTGGTTGCCCCCAGCGGCAGGGACCTCACTCCCTCCACTTTGGGGAAGGTCTTCCAGTTGAAACTGGCCTAGGCCTCACTTCTGGCCTTCCTGGATGAGTGGCACTCTGAGCGTGGGAACAGGGTGGGCCTGGGCCCCACCCTGGAGCTGGGCTCCCCACAGGCCTGCCTGTCCCCGCCCCCACACGCACACACTTCCCACTGGGCCGGCTGCCTTCCTGCCTCTGGCCCTTTAAGGCCCCGGCAGGAAGCCCTCCCCACTGTGGCAATAAATGCACAGTAGATGGCGGGGCCCACTTGAGCCCGCCTGGCCTCTGCTGCTGCCTAGTCCAGTTGGACGGTCGGGCAGGGGGCCACCCATGCGCCCCCACTGAATTCCTGTCCCATTAGACCAGGCCTGGGGACCCGGCCAGGCGGGCATTGGCATCAGGTCAGGGCGCTGCAACCCGTGGGGACCAACCTTGCGACACAGACTGGGAGGGGGCGGGCGCCATGGGGCAGGGGCCTGGCAGGCTGCACCTGCACGCTGGGCTTGCTGTGTGACCTTGGGACGGCTGCCCACCCTCTCTGGGCCTAGTGAAGGAGACTGTGAGGAGCCCCATAGCCCCAAGGGTTGGTGGGCACTGCTGCAGGGGCGTGCTGTGTGGCCTCGGGCCTCAGCTCTGTGCTTGCTGGCCAGAGTCCCCAAGGAAACTGAGGCCCAGAGGGGTGTGGCCTCTCGCAGGAGCTCATCCAGGAACCCTGGCAACCTAGGGTGGAAGGTGGGTGGGGTGGAATCTGACCCCTCATTAGCCGGCCGCGCCCCCAGGAATGTGCAGGAAGGTGGTGGGTGGCAATTTTTCTGCCCAGTCCCTTCCCAGAAGCCCCCTCTTCCTTCCTGAGGGTGGGACCTGGAGGCCAGCCCTACCCTTCACCTGTGTGGCCTTGGGTAGACCCCAGACTTAGGCGTCCACCCCTCCCCCACCTCTCCCCACGCCTGAGCGCCCTTCCTCAGTCCCTGGGGCCTCCCTGGGTGCTGTGTGACCTTGGTTATCCGACTTGTCTCTCTGAGCCTGTCTGGACTGTGGAGGGAAGATGGGGAGGAGAGTACCTGATCAGTTCCTGAACCTTCCGAGAGGGAGGACTGATAGTCTGGAAAGTCGCTGCAGCAAGTAATCCTAGGTTAGACGAGAGGTGGGACCAGCAGCTGTCCCCTGATACTGGGTGTGTCAGCCTGCCAGGTGGGTGGAGCAGGGTGTGGGCCCGGGTCTTTGGTTCATCTGACCTTATGCTGTGACCCTACTGTATGGCCTGGCCCCAGGAGAGGGTGCCCCACCTCTCCAACCCAGAAGGGGCCTGCCAGGGCCTGCCCCTTGCCCGGCCGCCGACTCAGCACTGAACAGCCCCAGAAATCCCACGGAGGCAGGCACAGGCAGGAGCTGCCGTGTGGGGACCCCGTAAGTGTTGGGAAGGTCTCCCTCGGGAGTGACGTGGCCCCGGAGCTGGGCAGCCTCGGCTCCTTCATGGTTGACCGGTGTGGCCCAGCGCGGGTTCCCGGCACCCTGTGAGCCCCAGGAGCTATGGCTGGGCTCAGGGCCTGCTCCTCGCCTGAGGCCCCCAGAGGCCCAGGTGGTGCTGAGGCCTAGGGTGTGGCGAGGCAGGTGGTGCTTGTTCCTGGAGAGAAGGCGGGTCAGGTGTCTGCAGGGGCCCTGGGACCCAGGAGCGCCGAGCAGGAGACAGGAGCACCAGCCCTGGCTCGCCCGCCAAGGCCTCGCCAAGCTGCCCGATCTCTCTGGGCCCCATGTCACCTTTGTCAGTGGGGTGTGAGATGTGATACAGGCCTGGCCCAGCTACGACCCGCAGGCTGGAGCCTGGGCGCCTTCGTACTTAAAATAGGGCTTCAGCAGCCCCTGGCCCTGGAGCTCAGTGCCTGGTGGGAAGCCAGGGTGGCCGTGCCCAAGGCGACAGCCAGGCTGACTCACTTGGACTTTTTCAGGCCCCAGGGGCCCCTGGAGGGACACCTTTGAGCCATCCCCAAAGAGACCTGGGTCACCCTGGCTGGGGGACATCTTTGGGGTCACGTGCCCCCTCCCTCTTAGTGGCGGGAGGGGACAGGCTTGTCTTGTCTGCCCACATGCTCCCCGAGGCCCAGGGCCAGACGGCAGATGGTAGCAGGGGGTGGAAGCCACCAATGGGGGCTCCTCGAGGCTTCCCAGGGCTGTGTCTGGCATAGGGTTCCCCCTATGGCCCCCTGGTCCTGCAGTCACATCTGAGCCTCCCCTCCCCTGTGCAGGGGTGGGGGGGGGGGGGGTGGGGGTTCTGC
This sequence comes from Peromyscus attwateri, assembly GCA_902168425.1. Lineage (NCBI taxonomy): Eukaryota > Metazoa > Chordata > Mammalia > Rodentia > Cricetidae > Peromyscus > Peromyscus attwateri. The sequence goes on from CABHPP010105442.1 coordinate 2,907, forward strand.
TCAAGCAGCTGGTGGGGCGGGAAGAGGGTGGGCGGCGGCCGAGGGGCACAAAGGACTCTGTCACCAGCCACTCTTGTGGGGAGAGACCCACCATGGACGGGGCCTCCCTCGCGAACCTCTGGGTGAGGGCCAGGCCAGGCGCGGAACAGGAGGGGCCCAGAGGCCTCAGGAGGCTGAGGAGGGTACAGCTCGGGCACTGTCTCCGCTGAGGACAACGTCCAGTGGCCCCTGGTCCTACGGTGGCAGGCAGGAGGTTCTGGAGGAATGTGGGCCTTGTTGGGTGGTGAAGGGCAGCCTGGCTCCCTGGAGAGGGCGGAGGGGTGGGGACAGCGCCAGAGGGTTGCACAAGGCAGTGGGCAGATGAGTCACAGCTTGGGGGGGGGGGGGACAGAAGAGGCGGGCTGGGGACGGGTGGGACAGTCTGATACCCCCCTGCCAGGCTGCTCCGGGGATGGCTGCCCATTTGCCAGGTGGGGAGACTGAGGCCTGGCACATGCTAGGCACCGTCCTGGGCAGCAGCGGGGTGGACTGGAGGCCCTGCCCCGCGTGGGGGCGTGGTCTGGGTGGTAGTTTGGTTTCCCGTGTTACTGACTGGCCGTGTCTGGCCCGCGGGCAGGGCAGAAAGGGGGCACCCCGAGTGTGCAGGTCCCGGGCAGGCCTGGCCTCACCGTGGGGCCACGGATGGGTGACTTACCTCCCCAGAGCCCTGGAGACAGGCCGGGGGCTACCCCAGGACCCAAGTCTGGTCCGCAGGCTCGGGGAGTCCCCAGCCGTTCCCAGCCGTTCTCTGTTGACCTCTTCCTCTACCGCCTTGGGGGTCTTGGTACAAAGTGGGGGTTGGGAAGTGTGGGAGTTCCCCTGGGGAAACTGAGGCTGAGGAGGCGGCGGAGTCCCTGACAGCCCCTCCCCCTGCAGGTGTCGGCGCGGAAGATGGCTGGCGGCGTGGACGGCCCCATCGGGATCCCGTTCCCGGACCACAGCAGCGACATCCTGAGCGGCCTGAACGAGCAGCGGACGCAGGGGCTGCTGTGCGACGTGGTGATCCTGGTGGAGGGCCGCGAGTTCCCCACGCACCGCTCGGTGCTGGCCGCCTGCAGCCAGTACTTCAAGAAGCTGTTCACGTCGGGCGCCGTCGTGGACCAGCAGAACGTGTATGAGATCGACTTCGTGAGCGCCGAGGCGCTGACGGCGCTCATGGACTTCGCCTACACCGCCACGCTCACGGTCAGCACGGCCAACGTGGGCGACATCCTGAGCGCCGCCCGGCTGCTGGAGATCCCGGCCGTGAGCCACGTGTGCGCAGACCTGCTGGAGCGCCAGATCCTGGCGGCCGATGACGCGGGCGACGCGGGCCAGCCCGACGGGGCGGGCCCCACGGACCAGCGCAACCTGCTGCGCGCCAAGGAGTACCTGGAGTTCTTCCGCAGCAACCCCATGAACAGCCTGCCCCCCGCCGCCTTCCCGTGGTCCGGCTTCGGGGCCCCCGAGGACGACCTGGACGCCACCAAGGACGCCGTGGCCGCCGCCGTGGCCGCCGTGGCCGCAGGGGACTGCAACGGCTTGGACTTCTACGGCCCGGGGCCCCCGGCCGAGCGGCCCCCCGCGGGTGACGGGGACGAGGGTGACAGCACCCCGGGGCTGTGGCCCGAGCGGGATGAGGATGCCCCTGCCGGGGGGCTCTTCCCGCCGCCCGCCGCCCCGCCGGCCACCACGCAGAATGGCCACTACGGCCGCGCGGGGGCCGGAGAGGAGGAGGCGGCGTCACTGTCCGAGGCGGCCCCCGAGCCCGGCGACTCCCCGGGCTTCCTGTCGGGCGCAGCCGAGGGCGAGGACGGCGACACCGCCGACGTGGACGGGCTGGCGGCCAGCACGCTGCTGCAGCAGATGATGTCGTCGGTGGGCCGGGCGGGGGACAGCGACGAGGAGTCGCGCGCGGATGACAAGGGTGTCATGGTGGACTACTACCTGAAGTACTTCAGCGGCGCCCACGAGGGCGACGTGTACCCGGCCTGGTCGCAGAAGGGCGAGAAGAAGATCCGGGCCAAGGCCTTCCAGAAGTGTCCCATCTGCGAGAAGGTGATCCAGGGCGCAGGCAAGCTGCCCCGCCACATCCGCACGCACACGGGCGAGAAACCCTACGAGTGCAACATCTGCAAGGTCCGGTTTACCAGGTGAGCCGCGGGCGGGCTCCCCGCGTCTTCTGCTCCTGCCGCCGCAGTTGCCCTTGTCTTTTCCCACGCCAGAGAGAGGCCTCTGGTTCGTTAGGTTGGTGGCTGGCATCCGTCAGCCTCCAAGGTGTTTGCTTTCTCTTCTTGAGACCGGGTCTTGCTATAGAGATCAGACGGGCCTGGAACTGGGGAGATTCCCCCTGCCTCTGCCGCCCGTGCTGGGGAAAGCCTGCGGCACCACACTGGGCTCCCCAGCCGGTGTTTGTTAGGCACCTGTCTGGTGCAGGAATGCTGCTGTGGACCCAAGTTCAGCTGAGCAGAGGAAGGGCCCCGGGGCCAGTTAGCTGGAGATCCAAGTCTTAGGTGTGGACAGGACTGGGAAGGAGGCATGGAGAGGTCAAGGATGGGCCAGGGGTGTTTGTGACTGGGTCTGAGGAGTCCAGAGGTGGCTCCTGAGCTGTATGGACCCAGGGCAGGCTAGACCTGTGTGTATGTGTGTGTGGGGGGGGTGACTGGCAGGCAGGGGCGCAGCCAGGCCCAGTGACTCAGCGTTACCCCCTGCCCTGGGGTTCCCCCAGCCACGCCTACCAGGCCTGAAGAAAGAAGCCATTGTCCTAACTTCCTGGCCCCACCCGACCCCCTCCCCAGCACCCTGGCCCCCTCCCCAGAGGGCAGGGGAGGAGGGTGCGGCCGAGCACCAGTGCCCAGGAGTGCCAGGTGGGGACAAAGAGCACCGTGGAGGCGGGTGCTTCCGTGAGACAGGGCTGGGAAGGCTCCTCCCCCAGGGAGCGTCCTGGCGACCATGGGCTCTGAGGGACCAGCATGGTGGCAGCCCTGGGCCATTCAGGGGCCACCCAGCAGCCCCTTCTCACCTGCTGCGCCCAGGCTCCACCCAAGCTCGAGGCTGGTTCTTCCTTCCCCTCAGAAACTGAAGTCCAGAGAGGGTGCCTGGTGAGGTCTTTTCTCCCGTGACCTGCCTGCTTACCCCTTCTCTGGGGCCTTCCCCACCCCCACCCCTCACCCCCACCCCCTAACCGCCCCCTCCAGGCCGGGAGCCCAGGGGCCCCTGTGACTCACAGTGAACGTTGAGTAAGTCAGGCCTGTGGCAGCCGGGGCTATAATTACCCAGGCCGGGGCTTGGGGTGATGAAACTGGTGCTGCCTCCCACCCCTCCCCGCCTCTGTGTGGCCCCTGTCCTGCTGTGCAACCCCAGGCCAGTCAGTTTCCCCCTCTGAGCCTTCTGGGGAAATCTCTGTCCACAGCTAGAAGAACCTGAACCACTGGGGTGCTGGGTGGGTGGGGCCTGTGCAGGGGCAGCCGAAACCCCGGTACTGGGTGCGGATGTCGGCAAGTATGCAGGGTGGGGGGGTCCTCCCCCATGTTCTCTTGGTACAACTGAGGCAGAGACAAGGGTCTGGTGCAGAGGACCAGTGGTCATGTCCTTCAGAGCAGTAGGGAGCTGTGGGGGGTGGAGGGATGGCAGCCTGGGGGGTGCCAGAGACCGCCCAAGCAGGAGCCGGGTCCCTGGGGATGGGCAAAGGCAGAGGGGCATCCGACGTGGGGCCACGGGGACTGAATAGGAGTTTATCAGTCCTCATGATCAAAGAAGCTCTCAGGGTTGCTGGAGGATTGTGGGGTCCAGGCCAGCCTGGGTTACATGGGGAGTCTGTGCCTCTGAACAGGACAGACACAGATCTAAGAAATGTCACACAGGTCAGGTAAGAGTTTCAGCAAAGTGAGAGGGAGAAAGTGACTTCACCCGGGCAGGCCAGCCCCAGGCTAATCAGTAGGCAGGTGAGCTCTTTGTACTTTGCACACAGAGCCTTCCCCTTCGCGGGGCAGAGGCAGGAGGATGGCAGGTTTCAGGCTCTTTCTCAAGAGTGCAGGGGTGTGGGGCTAGGGTGGGAGCTCACTGTGAGCGTCCAGGAGGCCTCTCGGGTGGCTTGGGAGGGACCACTGTCCTTCCACGCATGTCTTGGGGATGTAGGACTTTTGTTTGAGACAGGGTCTCTGTGTGTTAGAGCAGGCTGTCCCAGAAGTGGCTCTGTAGCCCAGGCTGGGCTCCAACTCACAGGCCCGCCTGCCTCTGCCTCCCGAGTGCTGGGATTCACGGCCTGCGCCTCCTGGGTATGCACCCTGTAAGGACCAGAACACCCACCGTAATCCTGGCCCCCCTCCCTGGTGTCATTCTCAGGGCCTGACACCCAGCAGTGCCCAGTAAACCGGTGTTTGTGTGCAGGGGCACACCCGCCCCCACGGCCTCTGCTGCTGGGGGAGGGAAAAGGCGGCTTTCTGTTCAGTGGTTTTCTGGGGTTGGACAGCCATGCCAGGGCCGGGCTTGGGCCCACACCCTGGTCTCCCCTTCCGCTGGCCGCGGGGTCGGGAGGTGCTGGGGTCTCCCCGTGCCCGCTGACCGTGCTCCCCCCGCCCCCAGGCAGGACAAGCTGAAGGTTCACATGCGGAAGCACACGGGCGAGAAGCCGTACCTGTGCCAGCAGTGCGGCGCAGCCTTCGCGCACAACTACGACCTGAAGAACCACATGCGGGTGCACACGGGGCTGCGGCCCTACCAGTGTGACAGCTGCTGCAAGACCTTCGTGCGCTCCGACCACCTGCACAGACACCTCAAGAAGGACGGCTGCAACGGGGTCCCCTCGCGCCGCGGCCGCAAGCCCCGCGTGCGGGGCGTGCCCCCCGACGTCCCCGCCGGGGCCGCCGCGCCCCCCGGGCTCCCCGACGCCCCGCGCAACGGCCAGGAGAAGCACTTTAAGGACGAGGATGAGGACGAGGACGAGGCCAGCCCCGACGGCTCGGGCCGTCTGAATGTAGCGGGCAGCGGCGTGGGCGGCGACGACGGCACGGGTGGCCCCACGGTGGCCGCCCCCGAGGGTAACTTTGCAACCTGACTCTGTTCAGAACAAAACAACACAAACCAAAAAAACAAAACAAAACAAACTAAGAGAAGAGAAACCACACCCACCCCAGCACCGCAGCTGTCTGTCCAGATCCCTCCATCCATCCACGCGCGGACCTGTGTGCGTGTATATACCCACGGCCGTCGCGGGCACGCCTGCCTTTCTCAGATTCTTAGGACGTGGCCCCACCCGCTCCCGTGCCCCTCACCCCGTCCGCGTGGGGTCCCACCCCGGGGCCCCCCTGCCTGCTCCTGGCTAAGATGAGGGTGATGGGGACCCCAGGACAGGCGCCCGGCTCCTTGCTGGTTGGTTTTAGGGGTCTCAGACAGACCTTAAATGCTGTGTCCACTGTGAGTGGACGTTAAAATGGTCCCCGGCTCCCCACCCTCCTTCCTCAGGGCACTTACTAAAGAGGGGGGTGTCCCCCCGCCTCCCCGCTCCCGTCCCGCCTGTGGCCTCACACCTCTGCACACCCCGCCCTGGCCACCACTGACATACAAGTCTATTTATTCCCAAGCCTGGGTGGCCAGAGCTGGGATTTGGGGGGCCGCCGGGGTCCCGCCATCCTTTCACGGCACTTAACACCTGGCGAGGTCCTCAGGGCCACTGCTCAGGGCGACCCCCCCAACCCTCCTGTCTCCGCTAGCCTGACCCCACCCCGTGTTCAGAGATTAAAAATTCGTCTTCACCCTGCGCCCCACTTTTTAAAGCACTTTTTAGATCTCTTTCCCCTTTTCCTCCTTACAGACAGTTTATATAGAGATATATAGAGAGATATATATATAAAATATTCTTTCCCTCAGAGGAGCCGGCAGCAGTTTGGGGGGGGCGCCTAGCCAAGATGGGGGAACCCAGGGACTCAGGCAGGGACAGGGAGAGCAAGAGAGGCCACAGCTTAATGTCACAAAACAGCAATAAAACCCCAAGATTTTACTAAACACGAAGGGAGAACACAAAAACTTAAACAAAACAAAACACAGCAAAAGCGTGACAGCCAGGTGGGGATCTTGGCACTTTGTAACTGAACGGGTACTTTTCATTCTTAAGAAATGTTTACAAGTTGCACCCAGCTTCTATGAAAAATTGGAGAGAGAGAGAGAGAGCGCGAGCGCGAGAGAGCAAGCAGTGGAAAGTAACTAAGTCAATTTATTTTTGTATAAAATAAAAGAAACCCAACCCTTTGCTCCGGTAGAATGCACGTGTGTTCCCGAGGCTCAGGGCGGGGAGGCCAGGACGCCGTGGGAAGGGACCCGGGACCCCGGGCCCCCGGTCTGCCCGGCCCCGCCCGCCCCGCTGGCTCGACCTTCTGGGAGCCGAGGCCGCTGCCCCCCGGCTCGCCACTGCTTCCCAGCTCAGGGATGTCCCGAGAGAGGGCTGGTCCGCCAGCCAGACCCCGCCGCCCGGCCCTCCCCGGTAGTCCCCGGTAGTCCCCGGCACCCCTCTTTTTACTCAAGGCACTGACTGTAACCGGGCCGGCACCTGCCCCTCACGCCCCCAACTCCGGCTTCCCCCCAAGGCCCGGTGTGACCGAGCCACAGGCCACGGACCGGGGCCGGGGCTCGGGTGGTTGCTGCCGGGTGCCGGGCCCCAGCCGGGCCCTGCGAATGCACACTCCGCCGCCAGCCGCGCCCTCGTGGGCCGGCGCGGGTGGGGTCCCGTGTCCCGATGTCTGTTGACACCCGTCTTGTTTGGTTTTAAAGGGAAGCTCCATGAGAAGTTCGCTTTCCAGTCTAGCAGAGGTTTTCCTTTCCGCCCCTCCTGTCCTGCGAGTCCCCCGATGTCTCAGGGTCCCCCCTTGGGGCCAGCGGAAGGGGCAGGCCCGGGGCGGGGTGGTGCTGGCCCCCGCACCCCACTCCACCGGCCGGGAACCGAGCTGCAGGCCCAGCAGCCCCGTCCCTCCACCCTGCAATAAAACCAACCTTAGCCGCACGTCACCCGGCGTGCTGGGCCCACGCAGACCCCCGGAGTTGCACTAACCCTCGCCCCGCTCTGCTCAGCTTCTGCCGCCCTCGCCCGCCTTGCCTTAACCGCCCGCCCGTCCTGGGGCCGCAGCCACCGCATGGGCCCCGCCGGACGCCCCCAGGCCCGCTCCCCGCCCCCGATACTGCAATCACATACTGTACATAGAATGTGGATCGATTTTTACCAATTTTTATTCTTTAAATTAAGGCCGTGATAAAAGTTGCCAAAGAGAATTGTGGAATTCACTAGAGGTGTGAGCGGAGGGTGCTGTAGGAAGGTTTTGTTTGGTTGTTTGGGGGTTTATTTGTGTGTGTGTGTGTTTGTGTGTTTGTTTTTTGTTTTTTTCTTTTTTAAATGCCTGGTACCAACAACAACAACAACAAATAGGAAAAAAAAAAAAAAAAAGACAACAAATTCGTTACTTCCATGATGGTGAATTTCCGTGTGTGTGTGAGACGGTAAGAGAGGGTTCCGGGGACCCCAGGACTGGGGCGGGGACGTGGCCTGCAGCTGTCCCCAGCCCGTGACCTGAGCACAGGCCACCCCTGCCTAGTAGCTGCTGCTTTGCCTTCCTACCCCTACTGGCCTTTCGAGATTAAGAAAAAATAAAATAAAATAAAAAGGCAAAAAAATAATAAAAATGAAAAAATTCTCTATATATAGAAACCAATGAATGTAAACGGCAGCCGTGGCCCGCCGTGGCCTGCCGTGGCCCCGCCAAGCTGGGCTGGATTGGGCAGAACCAAAGTGGGCTGCCCTGGGGTGCTCGTTCCGGAGGACCCCCAGCGGCCTCCACCTTGTCACCCCGTGTGAGCACAGCTGAGCTTCCTCCAGGGTGCTCTGG
>CABHPP010105443.1:0-25439 GCA_902168425.1 Peromyscus attwateri
AATGGTATTGTAAAATAAAATAAAATAAAATAAAAATAAAAAAAAAACCCTTAAAAAAAAAGAGTATGAACACATGGGCAAGAGAAAGATTAAACAGATAGGGGAGAAGGAAATGGCAGAAAGTGTCACAATGATTTCAAACACAGAGCCATGTTACCTCCTTCAGACTGAAGAAATCACTTGCCACACCCTGGAAGGTAGAGCTATCGGAAAGCAGGGAGCAAAGGCAGCATCATTCTCCCAATTCCTGCCTAGAACTGCAAGCAAGGAGGCAGAGCACAGCACAGGAAAGTTGGTAGCCTGGCCCAAAACTGAAACCTGGGCACAGTTGGGTGGTATCAGAAATGATTATCATCAGCCGGCAAGGCTGGAGCATACTCCATCCGCTGTTTTCAAAGCCTCAGGCTGAACTACAAGGCTGAAGCAGAGGAACTCCAGGACCACTCTAAAAGGTGTCCTGGTTGCTTTGGGCCCATGTGAAGTTATTCTGAGGTATCTGTCATGACTGTGAGGACTGCAATCCTTTTCAAAAATAATACATTTTTTATAATATGTAGAAAAGGCATAAAAAGTCAATATTAGCTCATTTGTACCCAAAAGATTTGTGTGGGTTGTCTAGTCTTACTTTCCTATTTTCTTGTCCTACTCAAGCACCTGCGACCAGTCCTCTTCTACTCTGCACATCTTTCACATGAACAGTAGAATCCCTCCTTCCTCTCCCAAGTGTTTTTTTTTTTTTTTTTTTTTTTATAATGTCTGTTCCTCATTGCCCATGTTCCATTTCTGCTGTTGTAACTAAATATCTGATATAAGCAACTTAGGTAGGATAAGTTTACTTTGGCTTAATAGTTGTATGCAACATTTGCAACAACATGGATGACCATTTCAGAGATCTTTATCTTTCTTGCTCTGTAGCCTCTTCACTCACACCATCATGAACAAGTTCACTGATGTTACAAAATAGAAGCCCCTCCCCTGTGCCTCTCTCTCACCACCTCATAATCTTCATAGGCACATATGCCATACACAGAATATCTTCTTACAGATACCTCTAATGTATTGACCCATTTTTTCATCTCAATAACAATATTTGTATCTCCCCTTAAACGTTTGTGATGTACTTAATTCTTTCCACATTAAAAAAAAAAAAACAAAACAAAACAACAACTGTGTTTCTTTTGCTTATCTCTCCATTGAACATGGATGGCAAAAGTTGTCTTTACTGAACACGACTTCATCTACTTTGCTTCATCTGTTCATCCCAAGTTCTTTCCCTTTGTTATCATGTCCTGTGCCTTGGCTTCTAAACTATTATCACTTAACTTCTAGGTAATTCCTTGTAGCATACATTTTCTACTATGGTCTATCCAAAAAAAAATTCAACAAAATTTAATCCTTAGTAGATGGCAAGTCTTCCCTAGTAAATTCTCACTCCTGTCATATCTCCAGACTCATTTGCTGCCACATTTAAGTAACTGCAAAGTCCTTTCCTTCATCCTCATTTCAGATTTTCTTGTGCATTTTATTTCAACTTAATTTTTTTTTCAATTGATCCATTAATTTTTTTTCTAGTGAAAGTCAGCCACAATAGTGCTAATGGGCAAATCCAATGGCCACAGTGACATTGTTCCATTTGTCTCCTGGGTTCTTCTATGAATCCTATTATTTGGTGATCTGGAAGGCTGATCTATGTGGGCAGTATTTAGATTAACTGACTTCTGGTTTCCAGTCGGCTTCAGTAAGAAGTATCAGCTGACCAGAGGACATGATGATTGATAGATAGGTGGGAGATTTCAATCTGTCAGCTTCCATTTTGGTAAGGAGTATACGTTGTGTGCTTGGGCTGCTGATACTTCTGTTTTAGTGGCGTTCTCTGTAGGAAGCTTCGTTCATCTTCTGCCAACCTCCTCACTATCTGATGGCTTTGGGTCTATGGATGGATGAAGAGAGGTGGTAACTGTTTCTCATGGTGCCTTCCACAAGAAAATATATTTGGAACGAATTACTCTATGAACTCTTCCTGACTCCCACTACTTTGAAATCTTTCAAAGATTGGTGATGTGTGCAAATTAACAGCTACATTTCTGTTCTTTCTTTCCTGCTGTATTGACAGAATTTGGCATTTCTTGAAATATTTGCTTTTTATGGCCAATGTGACTGCAAACTTCCTTTTTTCTTAGTTCACTGAACTCTTCCTGGTCTCTTCCATTAGGTCTCCCTGTTCTATCGGACTTCTGAATATTGACACTGAAATGCCTTACTCTTTAGATACTTCTGTTTTCTCAGCGAAACATCTGTCTTTGTGACCTGCTTCAATACTGTGACTTCCCAATAACATCTATATATGTTAATAACAGTTTGTTTCTAGCTTTATTAAATTCAGATCTCAAATATCAAACTATCTACAATGTAATTTCTACACAGAGAATCCTAAGTTTGTCAAAACAAACAGCAGAACCTTTCCTTATCATGCTGTTTCCTAGTTGCCTTTGTTTTCAGTAAATACTTTCACTACCTGACCCATTGCTGGTCTAAATGTCTGTGAGTCATTCGAGATATTCCACATAGCTCTCATGTCAGATTTACATATTTATTCACAGTGCTGGGGACTGTGCCTAGCCCCTCACACATGCTCAGTAAACACACACTGAGTTGTAACACAGGCATCCTGTACCAGATTTAACAGCAAATCCTGTGACCTGCATCCTGAATCTACACATTTTACTCAACTCCCAGCTCTAACAAATGAAAATTATGATTACCTTCCTCTAAACTGCTCCCCTCATCTTAAAATGTATTTCCAGGATCATAGCCATAAAGGAAACAGAGTTACATCTTCTTTCCAATGTCTTCTCACTGTTAACAAACAAAACAAAACAATAAGACACTCTTCATCCACACAGCAAGAATTCCTGGCACCTCTGGAATCAGACCTTCCTGCTCCCACTGGTCTCCTGTCAGCCAGACCTCTCTGGTGTAGTCTTTGGTGAGGCTAAACTCATTTGCATATCAAGAAATTCTACAATAAATACTTTCTTGTCTGCTATGCTTTTACCAGGTTAAACATCAGGTTCTTAAGATGCCTCTATAATCACAAAATCACTGTACTTACTTGTATACAGGCGTGGTACAGCATTTCAATGTAATTAAATTTCACTATGATATTTGTACCTTAAAATATTTACTTACTTATTCTTTTACCCTTTTAAATTTAAATTGAGTCTTTCCTCTCTTCCAACATGTGAGGCTAATCCAGGAAAATTATTTTTGACGTTTTTTTCCTCAATAGTATCCAAATGGCTTAATTATATCTGGTCTAGATGATGAACTGATAATAGTGAATAAATTAACTATTTTGTTAATAAATAAGTTGGTGAGGCCTTAGAACACATAGATCACATCATAAGAAAATGGTTATGAATTGGTAAGATGGCTCAGTGGGTAAGGATGGTTACTGCCAAGCCTGACTACATGAACTCGATTGCTCTGACTCATGGTGGGAGAAGAAAAATGACTTCTGTTAGTTGTCCTCTGACTTCCACACTTAATAAATAAGTAAAAATTTAAAGTTTGAATACTTATATTATCCTCCTCTACATACCCTAAAACATCATGAAAATAACCTAATTACAGACTTACAGGAACTGAGAAAGGCCAGTCAGCCTTGGTGACATGAAGTCCAGTAGGAAACATTGACTATTTAGTCTCTCCTTGTCCATTTTGCATTTTCCAAAGCTAAACTGCTTTTATTCATTAACTTCTTCTAATAAAATTGGCTTTTAGCTCATTCTTTATATTGAGCCTGTGTCTATAGAAACACATTATGTGAACATAAAAATCTCATTCTTGCTCTCCAGGAGTCCTCAGTCTTACACTCAACACTTATGAGCCTTCTTGACTTCTTTTTTTTTTTTTTGTCTTTTTTTTTTTTTTTCAGAGCTGAGAACCAAACCCAGGGCCTTGCGCTTGCTCTTCTTGACTTCTGTAGTGATGACATCATCAGCAAACACGTTAATACATTGGATACACACTAAGATATGGATCACCATACATAAGACAAATTTATACTGGTTAAAAAATAATCACTTTTTAAATGAGATTTACCTCCTAAGTCTTTGTTTTAATAATATCATTCTAAAAATTGTTATAGAATATTTCAAACTTAATGCATTTCTTGGGAAATCTTACACATAGAGGCCTGGTTGAACTTGATTGAAAGAGACTCAACACTTTGAGCTTTAATACCTCGCCATGACCCACTATATTTGTATGTTTTAAAAACACACAGTAATGTTGAACCACCTCCCCATATCCCCACCATAAACCCTTCTGTATAGCTTCACAGTGAAAAGTGTGTACTTTCCATATCAGACACCAGGCTCTGTTGTGTGACTTGCTTAAACCAATGGGATATTGTTAATTATGAAGTTAGAATTGTACTTGTCTGGTTAAACTAGCTTGCTTATTCCTCTGCATTTGTGAAAGAAGAGATAGTTCAGACACAGAGTAAGACACACTGTCACCACAGACCCATTCACAACCCTCAGTAAACTCAAGCAGCTAACAAACAGGCCTGCAAAATGACACTGAGCTACTTATGATCCATAAATGTCAAAGAGAAGAAATACTCCCTGCGGCATGGTCCTGAGGTTCTTTACTAACTGATATATGACTGGGTGACTTATACATTGGAATTCTCAAATGTGGAAAGAGTGTTTGATCCTTCTAATGTCAGTGAGATTCCTTATACTGTAGTGATATTGTGTTCCCAAAAATATTGTGCACCCAAATAAACTTATCTGAGGTCAGAGAACAGAACAGCCACTAGACTTAGAGGCTAGAAAATGATGGCACACACACCTTTAATCCTAGGAATTCCTAAGGCAGTGATCCATCTGGATCTCTGTGCATTTAAAGCCACACTGGAAACAACCAGGCATGGTGACACACGCCTTTAATCCCAAGAAGTGAGCCTTTAATCCCAGGAAGTGATGGCAGAAAGGAGAAAGGTATATAAGGCATGAAAACCAGGAACTAGAGCTGGTTAAGCTTTGAGGCTTTTGAGCAGCACAGTTCAGCTGAGAGGCATCCAGTCTGAGGAAACAGGATCAGCTGAGGAATTGGTGAGGTGAGGTAGCTGTGGCTTGTTCTGTCTCTCTGATCTTTCAGCATTCATCCCAAAACCTGACCCCGGGTTTGTTTTTATTAATAAGACCTTTTAAGATTCATACTACATTGTACTTACCAATATCCCAGACAGAAAGCCCACCCTGAATGCTGGGAATGGACATTTTTGGGTGTCCAGTACTTCATGAGCCCAGAATTTTATTCTTGTAGACTCTGTTTTGAGTCCTTTTACCTTTATCCCATTTCTGGAGAAACACATCACTGATGTCTTAATCAATGTTCTGTTGCTGTGAAGAGACACCATGACCATGACAATTCTTAAAAAGGAAAGCATTTGATTGTAGCTTGTTTACAGATTCCAAGTTTTCCATTATCAGCATGGTAGGAAGCATGGAGGCATTGAGGCAGACATGGTGATGGAGAAGGAGCTAAGAGTTCTACATCCAAATCCACAGGCAGCAAGAAGAAAGAGACACTGGAGCTGGCTTGGGCTTTTGAAAAATCAAAAGCCCACCCCCAGTGACATGCTTCCTCTAACAAGGCCACAGGTAGTCTAGCAAGGCCACACCTCCTAATCTTTTCAAGTAGTGCTACTCCATAAGCATTTAAATGTGTGAACCTATGGGGGCCATTCTTATTCAAACCACCACAACTGATGATTCTCCCTTTGTGGAGATTCTTAAAAACATTTTATGAATTTTCAAAAGATGGCTAAGAATTGTTCACAGATTTCTTATATCCTGTGACTAGGTTTCATTTCATTTTCTTCAGAGCTGTTGTGTCATTAGCCCTACATACTTCATTCTAGATCATATATTTTTCTCTTCTTAACCCTCAGTCATTTTAAACAGCTCCTTAATTATATGATAGCATAGCTCTTATAAGACAATCATATTTTTCTAATTATTATTGTATCTTATGCAATAAATTATTAAGCACTTAGACTGTGCCTACCATTTGCACAGTTTGTTAGTAGTTACTTTTAGGACTTTTAATATATGTGGCATAGTTAATGTCCTTTTATAGTTTACACTGTAGGATGAGGTAGAATAAGAAGGAACCCAAGAATGGGATGGCTGAATGGTTCCATCATAAAGCTTTATAGGACAGTGTCAGGTGTTGGGAATGCTACATGTTCTAATCATTGATTTTTGGCTGTTCAAGAAAGTTTATGCTTCAGTTACTTTCAGATAGTTGAATACATATCCAGAGGAGGAGATATCATTACATTTAGAATGCTGCTAATATAAGCATGTTGAAATTTTGATAAACATAAAAGTAAAGATATTCCGAATTAATAGATATATTTGTTTTTATAATATTTTACTATAAAATAAAAACTGAGCTAAAAAAGGGAATAAGGTATCTCATCAACACAGAAGCAACAGGGGTTTCCAGGAATTGGGATATTTAATGTATAGCTTGGGCTGGCTAAGTTATATGTCAACATTCTACAAGCTAGAATCATCTGGAGGCAGGAACTTCAATTGAGAAAATATCTCTATATTATCAGGTTATAGACAATCCTGTAGGGCATTTTCTTAATTAGTGACTGACTGATACAGAAGGGTCCAGCCTATTGTGGGTGGTGCCATCCCTGGGCTGCTACTCTTGGGTTTTATAAGAAAACAGGCCAAGCAAGCCATGAGGAGAAATCCAGTAAGCAGTACTCCTCAATGACCTCTGCATCAGCTCCTGCCTCCTGGTTCTGCCCTGTTAGAATGTCTGTCCCAGCTGCCTTCAATGATTAACTATGATATGGAAGTGTAAGAGAAATGAATCCTTTCCCTCCCCAAGTTGCTTTTGATTGCAGTGTTTCATCACAGAAATACAAACTCTAACTAGGACATTTGTGTTGTTTAAATCATATAATAAAAATCACTTTTTGCATAATGGAGAGAATTAAATAAACAAAATATAACTGAATAAAAAAATTAGCACATTAATGTTTTCGATGTGGATTTTTATTAAAGCATTCTTCCAATGACCAGTCTCAGGGAGGCTTATAATCAGTGATCTTTTCACTTATGACTGACCACTCTGGTCTGTGTGAATGGGCAGAATTACATATTGAACTGCATTGTTTATTGTTCATTTCTTTTTACTGTTATACATAGTCACTTCACTTTTTCTAACATTTATGTGCATAACTAAGAAGAGCAATGAGACAGAACAGATTTTAAGACTTCACTGTCCCTTCAGCTGAGAAGCCAATTTCTGACACTGGTTCCTTAAGCACATCATCAACAGATTTACAAAACAACAGAAGGCATCAAATTTTACTGCTGGTCCCTGAATTACAATATTAAATTACATATTAAAAAGGTATTAGGAACACAATGTTCTGGAATAATCATCATCGTTACATCATATTACTTTCCATTTGAATTAGCATATAAATGAGCAAAGATGGCCAACCCCATAGCAGAGATGTCACTTGCCATCTTAAGTGTCCAGCTGCCTGGGAAACAGATTGTAGGAAATGCAAACTGATAAGCTTGGAGGATGATCTTTGCTTGATTGGGGATTTTGAATGTTGGACGTAGTCTTAGGCTATTAGGAACACACAAAGCAATTATATTCTTTTTCTCAATAGATCCTTTGAAAATATGTTTTAAAATGTCAGGGAAATAAGTAGGTAAAAGGGTGGGCATTCTTAGTCCATTGCCAAATGCACAAAGGTACAAAGCAACATGGTTCATTCAAAAAGCTGTGATTAGCTAAGTTTGCTGTCAATTATAGGCTTTAAGGAAGAAAGGCAGGACAAATTATAAAGCAGGAACTATTTATGTTCCAGAAACAATGTATCTGTGTCAGTTATTAATCATGGCAGCCACTGATCACATCTCTGATGTCATAAAGATCAACATCAGTATACAGATGTAGCAGAGAAACAAGGATAGTATCCTTTAAGAAATCATAACCAAAATCTCAGTGATAGCTAATTCAGGATCTAGCCAAAAAGAACAGTGAAGACAAGAGCTGCTACCCACTGAGTCATCTCACCACCTCAGTAGTAGGAACACAGGAATAGTCTCATGCAGGGCACACCATGGTTAGAGTAATAGCAATGGTTAATGCATAGCGTATGGGAGTTAAGCAAATAAGATAAAATCAACTATGAAAACAGACAAGAGACATCTACATTAGCAACAGAGCCTTCAGCAGTAACAAACATAAGGACCCCTGCTATGGGGTGATGCTCTGGTACACTGTAAAAAATTGTCATTAAGATTGGTTTAATAAAATGCTGATTGGCTAGTAACCAGATAGGAAGTATAGGCAGGGCAAACAGTCTAGGAGAATTCTGGGAAGAGAAAGAGCAGAGTCAGGAGTCGCCAGCCAGATGCAGAGGAAGCAAGACGAGATGCCGAATTGAGAAAAGGTACCAAGCCACATGGCTAAACATAGCTAAGAATTATGGGATAATTTAAATGTAAGATCTAGTTAGAAATAACCCTGAGCTACTGGTCGACCATTTTTAAGTAATATTAAGCATCTGAGTCAATTATTTAGGAAGTGGCTGCTGGGTATTTGGGAACAGGCAGGCAAGAGAGAGACTTATGCCTACAGACCTCAGAAGAGGAGCAAGCTAGTGGCAGACGTATTCTGGCTGACTTGAACAGGGAGTGTCCAAGTAGCAATGTTCTGTGAGCAGTTCCTCTCAGAGGCTCAGCATGCCTGTGCTAGACACAACAGTTTTTACTCAGCAGCATATATGGTTGAAGGCAAAAATGTGCTGCCTTCAATAATTATGCAAAGCAAAAAGCAAGGAAGTCCAAGAAGAGGAATAATTTGAAAACATGGAGTTTAGAGGAAAAGGGATTTGGAGAATACAATCCTGTGATCTTTGGTGTTCATAATATCAAAACTTCAAGAAAATTAGAGAACTCAGGAGCAAACAAAACATCAGTTTCAGAGCCTCAGTCAGAATCAGTCTGCTTGTGAGTAGTGCTGGTGAAACCAGCTAGCTCCTCTACCAGCTATTTCTTCTCATTTCCATTGTTCCCCTCTCCTTTCAACTAAGTTCAGTTTTCTATCTCAGTTCAACGGGGCACTCATGTGTGAACAGGTGTGTGGCTGGAATCATTCCTTAGCTGGATTTCTTGCTACTTATAGTTTAATAAATCAAAAAAAAAGAGTAAATTTGCTTTGAGATTCTATCTCACCCCAGTCAGAATGATTAGCCTTAAGAAAACAATGGCACCGGGAGGTAGTGGCGCACGCCTTTAATCTCAGCACTTGGGAGCAGAGCCAGGCTGATCTCTGTGAGTTCGAGGCCAGCCTGGTCTACAGAGCGAGATCCAGGACAGGCACCAAAACTATACAGAGAAACCCTATCTCAAAAAACAAAACAAACAAACAAAAAAAGAAAACAAAGGCAAGGAAAGCTTATGACTCAGTGATGGTAAACTGTAAAAATATCCAATGTCTGTGGAAATCAGTATGGAGATTACACAAAATACTAAAAATAGAACTACTATATGACCCAGGTATACCATTCCTGGGCATATACCAGAAGTATTCCAAGTCATCATAACACAGGGATAGTGGCAGGGAGACAGGAGGGACAGAATGGGACACGTGTATATTTTGGACACGGTATATTTTACTTCATGTCATAGAGCAGTGTCTTCACTGACACAACATGAATAACATAACACATAAAAATTGCTAAAGGTTTGTTTGTTCTGAGATAATCTTTCAAAAACATGGCACCTTGGTAGGAATGCAAGGCTAAGTAGGCCTGGGAGTATGAAAATCCAGCTACACAGGGAAGGATGATAATAAAGGAAAAGTGTGGAAGATAATTAGGAAAAAAATCATTAACACTAGAAACTCAGAGATGAGGCTGACTGAGCAGAGAGAAAGAAATAAACTTCATTCCCATTCCCTATAAAGTTGGTTAGCTGGAGACGAAGGAAAGGTCGAATTTTGGAATTATTAATCCTGTCTTCTCAGATCATTTTCTCTCTTGTTAAAGTGAAGCTTAGAGATCCAATTTCTACCTTTGTTCACAGGTGTCAGTGGTGATAAGAAGTCCTACTATAAGTCTTGCGCATCTCTTGAGTGTCATGTCTGTTCATGGATGACTTGTTACATAGATGTTGGGATCTAAACACCTCATATTTGTGCAGTGAGTACTCTTCCACTGATCCAATCCCCTAGCCTCAGCATATCTTTCTTAATCTTCTGGCTGGCTTCACCCACATACACTTCTTCAAATCAATGCAGAACTTCTCCAGAAGACAATGTCAGAAATGATTCCTATGGTTTGTGATCAGTTTTGCATTTTTAGGATACAATTTCTTATGCTGAGTTTAACGTGATCTCACTAGTGACATGGCATTTTACTTTACATTTACTTCATCTGATATTTAAGCAATCAGCTAAATTCTGTCAAGCGAGAGCTCTACAGAATTCCAGTGAATGAGGTGATGATAGAATTCCAAGTACCATAATTTTCTAAATCTATTTGTAATGAGATGTTTATTGGGGGGAAGACAGTCATAATACAGAAAATGATTACTTAGAAAGTAAAAGCCACATTTCAATGATTTCAAGGCATCAAAATGAATTAAAATTCTCTAAATATAATAATTTTAATGATTATGTATCATTAGTATAATCTTTTTATTCATCAATAAAATCTATTAAAATCTTAATGCTAAAAAGGAGGAAAATCACATTCTTCCAATAATGATTATGTTAATTTCAGCAACACGACACTTGGTAATATATTTTATTGAAGTCTTTTAAAAACATAAACATCTATATAATGTGAACTGATTTTTACCTAAAGGTTTTCCTTGATGAGACTGAGTAGTTTTGTCCCCTTCCAAGGAGCAAGACTTAGACATGTTTTTGTTATTTTGATGATATAAACCAGAGACAGAGCAAAGATAAGAATTACAGTGTGAGGTAGTGGGTACATGTTAAATCACAAGTCTGATAGAGGAGGGTCAGTTCTGGCCTCAGTAGCTTATTCTCCATCCAATGAACACCACAAAAGCAAAAGGGAATAATTTGCTAAATAAAGATACAATTCAGTTCTAAAAAGATGACTTTTTTCACCTAAGAAATGAAGACTAAAGAAAACTTTTTGTCTGATAGTTTAGCATGCAAATTCTAGCAGATGGAGCCTTGACAAGAGATGCAAAATTGTTTATGAAAATATTTAATGAAATGTTAACTCCTATTTTAAGAATGCAGAAAGCTATATGAAAAAGAAATGAAGTTTGATCTTTGCCTTATATTATATAAAAACAAACTTAGAATGGATCAGAACTACAAATGTAAGAGATGAAAACCTATACATTTCAGTAAAGCATTCAGAAGAAAATAGAAAAAAGAAAGCTTCAGGGCTGGATTTGGTCATGAACTCTATGCTGTTAATTCTTTTGCTTGGAAGACTCTAACATCCAGATATTAATAACTCCAGGAAAAACAAAAAATTTAAAAATGCAATTGGAAGTTATGTCACAAGTATGTGACACCTTTTAAAAAGAGCCAGTAAATTCTAAAACCTGAAGAGATGTAAAGAAAGAGCCAAATGCATGGCTGTGTGATTGATCCAGATATAAATTAGGAAAAAAAATTATTTTTTCAAACTTGTAAACCAAAGTCATTTTCAACCAGAATGATACATGTTTAAACTCAGTTTTTCTTTTGTTCACTTACAATTTTTAGATATTGACTTATTTTCATCTAATTTATTTTAAAATACTATGAGGCATGCTAAATTTATCCCAGTGATCCTTCAGTTTCCACTCTTACTGCCCTTGTTGCCAAACAGCATTGGCTTCTTTATGCTGCCACCAGTTTTCTGAGCAAATGAACAAATGTACACATATCCACCTGGCCCAATGCAAGGTCATGAGAACTTATCTGAACACAGGATTTTAAGAAGAAAGGTATTCTAACATAAAACATCATAAACATTCTTCTTCACTTGCATTTTCCACTTACATAAGTATCTAGAGGGCTGGGGATACAGATCAGAGGGCAAAATACTTGGCATTCAATTGTATGAACCTGATTTTGGATCCCCAGCACCCAAGGAAAAGCAGGGTGAAGCATTATATAAGTAGGTTTGAATAACAAATGCTCCCCATAGACACATGTGTATGAACATCTGGTCCCCAGTTGGTACTGCTATTTGGGGAGAGTTGAAACTTTTAGGAGGTAGAGCCCTACTGAAGGAAAGACTAACAGCTGTGGGCTTTGAGGATTTACAGACTTGCATTGTCCTACTTCCTGATTTTACTCCCTGTTTCTTGTATGTGGATAGACATGTGATTGGCCACCATCTGTTTCTGCCTCCATGCCTTCTCTGGCTTTTTCCATGCATTCCCTGCCATGATCAACTCTACCCCTCTGGAACCATAAGCCAAAAATGAAGCCTTTCTGTTTTAAATTGCTTTTGGCCATGTATTTTTATCACTGGAAGAGACAAGAAGCAAGCGCAGCATCTCAAACCTAAGTGCTCGTACAACAGGATGAAAGATAAAACAGGAGAGTCCCCGAAAGCTTGCAGAGCACTAGTGTGGTAAATGTATAGGAAAGCAACAACAACAAACAAATAAAATCCTGTCTCAAACATGGTAGAAGTCAAAGACCAAGACCTGAGTATGTGTTCTGAACTCTACACTCATGCAGGCACACACACACAGAGGCACATGTACATACACACACACACACACACACACACACACACACACACACACACACACTTTTATGATTGTGCTAACCACCAAATCCATGTTTCTGTGGAAGGGATACTTGGATGTTTTTTAACCCAAAATGCTTATAAATACGTAGGTCTTCAAAACAGTTTCAGTACATGGAAGCGAGGCAGTAACATACATGTTGTCACTTATTTAATTGATTAAATCTGAAGACCTGCACTCACACATTATTTGCCTTGTGTAATGTGATGTATTGCATAGTATAATCTTCCCAACTCTGTAGCAAAATTGTCTTCTGCAACAAGCAACAACCAAATGTGGTCAACTTCACATATAGCTGTGATACTTTGGCAGCAGAGTGATTTTAAAAACTCAGCCTTACATGTTCTTCAACTATTTTAAAGTCCGTTTACTAAAACTCAGTTCAATAATTTTATACCCAGTAATCAAAACAGGGACTTTGTTTGGTTTGTTTTTGGTCACTCAAAGCAGGTGAATGGCAATGGGAAATTAGGTTAAAATGAGAAATCAAGTTTATACAATTTGTGAAGGCCACCTTCACATGCTTTCACAAATATTTATGTGCCATGTCCAGGAAAAGTGAATGTGCACTCTGGGTAGAAGAGTGATGTGGAATAACAAGGCCCACTATTTCCTTACTGAAATCCCTGGGGACCGACTAAACCTTTCCTGAGCTCAATTTCTTCATATACCAAGGAAAATAATTAGATCTTTCTCTTCAATTTGCTGTTATAATAATGTTATTAAAATTGGAAGACAAATACTGATATTCAAAATGGTCTTCATTCTTAATAATACTTATACTCTACTGGTCCTTACACTGAGAACTGGTCTGACAGCCAAGGCTCGCTGTTAGAGAAACAAACATGGAAAAATAAAATTTTATTTATATTTCTGCCAGTGGTTAAAACTTACAGGGTATTAAAAATATTTCTATTCTAATTAGCTTTTTTTGTTACTGTGATAAACACCATGGCTAAAAGAACTTTAGAGGATGAAAGGGAAAAGCTTATACTTCTGGGTTACACTCTACTAATGAGGGAAGCCAGGGCAAGAATTCAAGCAGGAACTCTAACAGAAACCAGAATAACCCTGAATAAACACTGCTTATTGAATAACACTGCTGACTGGCTCACTCCCTAGTCCTGCTCAGCTTGCTTTCTTATAGAGCCAAGACTCCACTCCCTAGGGATAGTACCACCCACAGTGGGATGGCCCACCCACATCAGTCAAGAAAATCTCTTACAGACATGGCCACCGACCAATCTGACCTGGGCAATTCCTCACTTGAGGTTTGCTCTGCCCAGGTGACTTTAGGTTGTGTCTAGTTGACAATAAAAACTAACAGCTTAGATTTGACAGACATTCTTTCAAAGAACAATGACTTGATATAAGATTAAATCACTATTGAAAATAATCAGTCTTAAAGAAAATAACTGCTAAGATTCTGAGAGAATGTACATCTCTAAGCTACATTGGCTTGGATAAGAGTGGATGGTGTTTGCATTGTACATTGACCTCTGGAACAGAAGCTATTTGAGATGGACATAGAACTCTCCCTTCCCCAAGGTTCCTGTGGTCTTCACATGCTCACAGTAGAATGCACTGTACTTGCAATGGAGTCTTTAAATCTTTTCAAGATGTTTTCACCTCAAGAACATTTTGGTTGTTCCTTTGTGCTTGTTGTTTTGAGCAGTTCCTGTTGATTACAACAGACAGTTCACATCACTTACATGTTGTCTGATAGAAGAAATAATATACAATATGTTTAAATTTAAAAAATAATTGTACTTATTTATAGGGCTGTAAAGTGATATTTCCCCCCAAATTTTCCATACATAAGTTATAACTAAAAATACTTAGAGACTATTCTACCGAGAAATATAGATATTATGGGCAAAAGGATAAGACGCTGAAAATATTGTTGAAAGGTTGGGAAGAAACACCTTAAAAACCCCTACATCAACTAAGTTTATGAACAGATATAACAGCACAATGTATACACTAAGAAAAAATAATATTAAAATACTATTAACTTGTAAAAAAGCCCTTGAAAAGTCCATAGGAATATCATACATGAGACTATTGAAATACTCGGAATATTCCCTTAAATAATTTGATCCATGTCAGCATTTACACATCACTTTACCTAATTTTAACACTGAGGTCATACTATAAATAATAAATTATAATGAATTCAATTTTCAATAGCAATCTGACCATTCATTTACCCTGCCTGCCATCCCCAAAGATATCAAATAGCTAGACTCAAAATGCCTGCTGGAAAATCTAGGTCATATGTGTTTGTTACTGCCCTGAGCCACTTGACAGATTGACAGGTAGATATACAGCAATACCCTGCCTTTTGCATTTTGGAAATCTAAAATGTGTGGGGATATGAACATATCACCACATTACCATGGCAATAAATGTGCTGTGCTCTGACCTCATTCAGTATGAATCTGTGGAAGAACTCCATGTAAGTGCCTATGCTGAAGGTCAGGCCTGCTGTCTTTATCACATCAATTATGACAGTCAGTGGGAGGAAACACTAAATTTTCTGTAAAAAAAAAAAAAAAAAAAAAAAAAAGTTATAGCTTTTTTTTTTTTTCCTGGCACACAAGAACACGTGTTCTCTGAATGATAAATGCGTAAATAAATCCATTTATAGAGTACGGCACGACCCTTTGCTTTTATGGATATTAACATACGATTGCATAAACCCTCAGGAACCTGAAAATCTGCTCAAATTCTGAAAAATATAAAATAAAGAATAAAGACTAATTTGTTCCACATACAAGCTCATCTATTCTTTACTGAGATAGCCAATAAATCAGGAAGAACAGCTTCCTCATTTTAAAAAAGTCAGCATGATTCCAAATTTGCAAGATGTAAGTGCCAGAGAAAGTATAGCAGAGGATTCAGGGGGGGAAAGTTGCAATGAATGTCTGCTTTGTACACTAAACTTTATTTCAATGTTTAGTTTCCAAGGTTTTAGATCTTTTCAGTCACTGAGATTAAAGCATAGAAATACAAATATGTTTTAAATATAGCTGCTTCTCAACTTATAATGGTGTTGTGGCTGAGCACACCTATGGTAAGTTACAAGTGCCATTGTTTGCAATGCACTGAAATCTTGTAACCTATGAATGCAGAACACAGAACAGTGATTTCTAGTTTCCTGCCACAATGACCACATGTGTAACTGGGAGCTGAGGCTTGGACTCTTCTAAAGAAGGCAAGAGGATGCCATCTATGAGCCAGAGATGGACATCAGCAGACTCCAAGTGTGTCAACACTGTGGTCTTCATATTCCTAGACTCAAATTGTGAAAATTATTTATGGTTCATAAATTTGGATATTTTTCTATAATATTCTAAATAAACTGAGACAGACTGCATATCTTGGTTATTTGGTTTTAAATGTGGCTTATTGCACTTAGCACTGAACACATTCAATCATTCATTTACTCATTGAATGGATATTTATTGAAGGCCTTATGCTTGCCCCATTAGCTCTTATAACCAAAATTAATCAGTTTCTCTTCATCTACATTTTGTCTCAGGGTTTTTACCTTTCTTTCATTCTGTATGTCCTACTCTGCGTCTGGCTGGCTGGTGGCTGCCTGCCTGGCTGGCCCCAAGCATCTTCCTCTTGTTCTCCCTCTTTCTCCTCTCTGGAGCCTAGATTCCTCCTCCTACTTACTCTCTCTGCCCACCAGCCCTGCCCACCAGCCCTGCCTATCCCTCTGCTGTCTAGCTACTGGCCATTCAGCTTTTTATTAGAGCCTTTTATTAGGTGCCTTAGGCAGGCAAGGTAAAAACAGCAACATATCTTTACATAATTAAACAAATGCAGTATAAACAAATGTAACACATCTTTACATAGTTAAACAAATGCAGCATAAAAATGTAACACACCTTTACATATTTAAAGTAATATTCCACAATATAGTTTTGATGTATAGATGTTATATACAGTAAATGTTTCTTGTACCTATTGTGCCATTGATTTGGATGCATAAATTCCTACTTTCAAATAATTTCACTGAAAATGAGGTTTATCTTATTATTTCTTCTATGTTAAGAACTTATCTTGCTTGAAAAATGAATGGTTTTGTCTTTTTTTACCTTCTGTAATGAAGTGTTTAAACTATTGAATTAGATCTTAAAGTGGTGTATTTTCTTTCCAATGGTTTTTAGATTACTAGAGTAGTGGTAAATATTGACTGTCAACTTGACATGACCTAGAATCACCCAGGAGACAAACTTACAACTCCATATGTTTGCAAATAAAGTAAATATGAAATAAAGAACTTACCTTTGTGACTAGTTAATCAAGTTATACCTACATTACCCACAAACAAAATAACCATTTTTTTTATAATACACCAAAGAACTTGACTTTCATTCTTTGAGACTGCTGTTTGCTGGTTGTTGTTTTATTAACTGAAGTGTCCCTTCTTGATCTGAGTTGATTTATCCTTTGCTGGTGTCTGGAAACATTTTCAGTGTTGGCTATGGGCATCCAATGCAAAATAAACAACAAAACTGAGAAAACCAACGGCTGCAACAGATTTTAAGAAACACATTTTCCTGCTCACTGATCCCTTTTATCTTCGGCCCATATGTTTCTGTGTTGCTGTTTTATCTCTTCCACACTTATGGAATGTCTTGGCAGTTGAAATGAATTCTGATGAGCACAGCTTGGTGGAATTCCAGAATGTTTTTTAAGTTCAGATAGCAAACATAGGACCTGCCTTGCTATGTATTGCAGAGACTGAACCTGCAATTATCAGCTGAGCCTGGCTTTTGTTTGCTTGTTTGTTTGATAAGTGAGAGTTGGTGATGGATGTTTGTAGTGCTCAGTGGTTTACTTGTATTTCTTGCAATTTGACAGACATTGGCCAAATCACATGTTCATTTGTCACCCTCCATTGTGCTTAGGAGAGAGAAACATTTCACATTG
The DNA here is from genome assembly GCA_902168425.1 of Peromyscus attwateri. NCBI lineage: Eukaryota > Metazoa > Chordata > Mammalia > Rodentia > Cricetidae > Peromyscus > Peromyscus attwateri. The sequence continues at coordinate 17,805 of CABHPP010105443.1, forward strand.
TAAAAGTAAGCTAGGGAGGTCTGTGCCATTGGAAAAAGACAGAGTACATTTCTATTCAAGTAGTCATGCAATCTAGCAAATATGATAACACCATTAATATATTTATCCCTGATGTGCATAGGAGACAGAAGTGGATTAATTTTCCTTAAACAATTTTCTTAAATGATGTGTATGAGTTAATAGTTCAAGAAACAGCAACTTTCACAGTAAATATACAAGTTATTATCTCCCTGATGGTAGGCACATCTCATCTTCACACTTCTTAACCAGTCCTAAGCAATGGATACTGCACTCACTTATCAGAAGAATGTCTCCACCTTTCAGGAGCTCTTCCTCATGGTTTTGCCAATCTTTGGTTAAATATCAGTGTCACTCTAGTCATCCTTGGATTGTAATGGAAGAAGAGTCAACTGAGGCCACATTCTTTCCAACACTAATAAAAAGTGCATGTGGTACCTGGCACTAAACTTTCCCACTTGCCTGTTATTGGAACCATGGTGGAAATATGAAAAGCAACAGCATACATTATCCTTATGAAGCCTTCCTAGATAAGTTACTTTTGAGATCTGCTGCATGGAACTAAGCAGCATTTTGTGACACTCCAAGGTCACAATTAACATGCAAGATTTTTTTTCTATGTAACTCAGATTTATTTGTGGGAACTGTATCACTCCATAGTTCTCTTTTGTTTAAGAGTTGAAAATGTATAGGGAAGTTTGTCTCATTCATAATGAACATGATGATTTCAGATAAATAAAACATATTTAATTTAATCATCTTTTTGGCTTTTTTCTCACTTATTTATCCATCTTAGAAATTGTCTTTTCCTGTTACTTTGAGATAATATTTTTCTTCCTCCTTCAAAGTAATTTTTCATTACTGATTGTTGGGGGCTCTGTAAATGCCATGGCCATCAAAGAGTCAATTCTCCCAAGACAAGAAGAAACCACAGTGCAACATGATTCAGTAACTGGTATTGGTTCAAACTTTGAGAATCTGACCCTGAATAGTTTATTTTGGGAATATTTAAGCACAGCACAATTTGGAAAAAGTTTCCTGGTGATAATTAATTCAATCCTGTGTGTACAAAACAAAGCTGAAGATGTAATTACATTAAAACTCTTTGTAAAGTATGTGTGGGATTTTCCATAAAGATGGGTTCTGAGAAACAGTGTTCAAGATAAGGTACTGGGGAGGGTGGCTAGGATAAACATAAGAGTCAGGGAGCTAGGTGGCCTCAGTGATACAGATAACACAAGGTCACCAGACTATTAACCATATCCATTCCCAACCTTCAGGACAGATAACAGGTTGTATGTCTTCCTTTAGAGAGACAATACTGAGTGTTTAACATTTCTTTTTTCTCTAGTGTTTATCTGTGAGCAAAAAGACCTTGTGCCCCCTAAACTGATGAGTATTTTTATAACATAAGCATGTTAGTTTGTTTACTAGTTATTGCTGTGATAAAAAAAAAAAATCTGACAAAATCAACTTAGGAAAGAAAGGCTTTATCTGGCCTACATATCCTGATCACTGTTCACTGTTGAGGAAACCCAAGGCAGGAACTCAAGAAGGAATCTGTAGGAGGAATTGAAACAGATACTATGAAGGAATGTTGCTTACTAGCTTGCTCTCCATAACTTTCCAAGTTTGTTTTCTTATACAACTCAGGACAACCAGCCCAGAAGTAGTACTGCTTATAGTAGTCTGGGCCCTCCTACATCAATTACTAATTAATAAAATACCCCCACAGATTTATCTTCCTATAGTTCAGTCTGATGGAAGTATTTTCTCTACAATTCTGAGTCATGTCAAGTTGACCGAAATCTAACCAGCACAATGAGCTCCAATAGATGTTTGCTTTTAAAACTGACACAAACTATATGGAATTACTTTGAATTCCTTTAAAATTAGCAACATTTAATAAAAGCAAATTATTTAATAGTATATACATAAATATGACAAACGATCTAGAGGTAATGAATAGAATATTGCTGGAGGTGAACATCACATATTTTTGGTTACTTCAGTTTTGTGAGAAATGATATACTTTTATTCCATGGACATTGTGCATCTTGGAATTATTTCTACTTCTTTGTTTTTATTTGTCTTTTTGAAATGATGTAAGCCAGAAGTAGTCAAATAATAAACTGGGAAAAGCAGGCTGACCTTTAATTCTGTATTTAGAACAATTGGTTACAAGATAATGGAAAACTTCACGTTAGTTCTATTCTAGAAAAGACAGAATTTTATCACCAGTATATTCAAGCTGTGAATATTTTATAATTTCTAACATTTACCAAAATTTTAAGTCAAGTCTAATGATAGATAATATACAACCAAAATACACAACTCTGAAGGAAACTATTGAAGAAACCTCTTGTGACTTGAATGGAAAAATATTTCTTAAGCAATGGTATTAAAATCACAAAGCATAGAAAAGGAAGTGGGACATTTTGGAGCTATAAATAAAATTATATATCTATCTTCAAAAGATAATGCGACAACAATGGAAAGATAAACTATTCCTATGAAACATTTCCCTAACAAAGATATGGCATCTATAATATATAAAATTCCCCAAACCAATAAGAAAATGATTAACTGAATTTTAAAAAATAAGCAAAACTTTAGACTGTGTTACTCACTGAGGAAGATTTAAAAATGGCAAATAAGCACTTAAGAATGTTACATGTCATTAGACAGTATGAAAATATGAACTCAAGCCGGGCGTTGGTGGCGCACGCCTTAAATCCCAGCACTCGGGAGGCAGAGCCAGGCGGATCTCTGTGAGTTCGAGGCCAGCCTGGGCTACCAAGTGAGCTCCAGGAAAGGCACAAAGCTACACAGAGAAACCCTGTCTCGAAAAAACCAAAAAAAAAAAAAAGAAAATATGAACTCAAATCCCAGTGAGTGGACCCTTCATATCTATTCAAATACTTACAATTTTGGAAGGCTGATTTTATCAGTTGCAGACTAGAATGTAGAACTACCAGAATTTGCATGCTATTGGTTAAAAGGAAAAAAAATGACCCAAACACTTTTGAAAAATAATTTGGCAGTTTATAAAATATAAATATCTGCTAGGTGTTTTATTTTAAATGGTGCTAAATTGAAATAAATATAAACACAAAAACTGTCACATGGATATTCACACCAGCTCTATTTTTAGTAGGCAAAACAGGAACCAAAGCAAATATCCAACAATACGTGTAGGATAAAAAAGTGTTTTCTCCACAAAATGGAATTCTAATCATTAGTGAAAGGAATGGACTTCAAAAAGAATAGGCTGACTGCAAATCTAGGGTAAACCTGGACAGTGGACTGTTTTGTATAATACACAAGCCAATAATGTTTAAATATAATGTAAGGGTTATGAAAAAGCAAACAATGTAAGTCATACCCATTATGTTCCATCAAGTCTAGGAGGTTTTTTTGGGGGGTGCTCCCAAAAACACATTTGCTGATCCCTGAACCATAATAGAGTAGAACTTCAAATTGATTCTACTGAGAGAACCAGGAAAGAAAACTCATAAATTCCATTCTCACATTATATGTAAAATTCTAGAAAATGTAAAATAATCTCTGAGGACAGTTAGTTATGGGTTGCTAGAAATACAGGGCATAAGAAAGAATGTAAGCTAGATGCAGAAGGAATTAGGGATTGTCCTAGGGTTACTTTTGCTGTGATGAAACACCATGACCAAAAGCAACTTGAGGAGGAGAGGGTTTATTTGGCTTAAATATCCTGAGTCTGACTCCATTGAGGGAAGCCAAGGCAAGAGCTCAAAACAATCAGGAAACTGGAGGCAGGAGCTCACGCAAAGGGCATGGAGCAATGTTTCTTACTGTCTTGCTTCTCATGGCTTTCTCAGCCTGCTTTCTTATAGAACCCAGGACTCCCAGGATAGAGATGACATCACCCACAGCTTGACCCTTACATATCAATCACTAGTTAAGAAAATATGGTATAGGTTTGCCTATAGTCTGATTTTATGGAGGTAATTTCTCCATTGAGATTTCCTCCTCTAGCATAACTAGCTTGCAATAGTTTAACATAAATACCAGCTGGCACAATGATAATACATATGTATATTCACTACCCATTCTTTTGATCATGGACAATTTCATAGGTATTGGTATTTGTCAAAAATTATCAGATTATGGGTCAGGACTGTAGCTCATTGTCTCAGAGCTTGTATAATAAACTCAAAGCCTTGAGTTTGATCTTAATCTACAGCACTCAAAAACAAAAAACAAAACAAAAACATAAAATAAAAAAACCTTATTAAATTATATACTTCAATATGTGAAGCCATTTTATATTTAAAATATTTTAAAATGAATTTTTAAATCAATAATGACAAATAGTCAATTATTTTTCTGTTTTCATTTATGTATTATTTATACACCAGTTATACTTTTGTGTTTATTTAGTGTGATCAGAGTTGTTCTATCTTAACAGGGGAAGGATACCGAGTATACGCAGCATGATTGCAGGTGCTCTTTCATTTGCTCATTCATGCATTCACTGTTTTTCCATATATCTTACAGTTAACTTCTATGAGATTATCCTTTTAGAATTTAAATGAATGACACCATGTGGTTTATGACTTTTTGTGTCTGGCTTGACACTTAACAGCCTTCAGGTTATTCCAAATTGAGACTCTTCCTGTAAGCCTGTGAGCTTACTGCCATTGAGCCTTACAATAGTTGATGACTGGCATGGCCATAAAAACATCTCATCATATTTGATGAGTACCATGCACACAGAGCTAAAGTCTCTGCTTAAAATTGAAGCTCTTCATACCAGTAAATTATTGTCATAGAGAAAAGTACATGATGCAAGATTTATTGTCCAGCTTTTCAAGGAAACACATTTGAAGATCCAATGTTCTTCACATGTCCAGAAGATAGGAGAACAGCCAGAGTGAGGATGTGGAGAAACAGGAACATTTGCACATCATTGTCAAAAAATACAAATGATTAATATTATCATAGAAAATATATGAAAGTTCTTTTAAAAATTAAATGTAGCATTATCATTAATCCCTATTTGTGGGAACTGAAACCATTGTTATAAGAATATTTGTACAACCATGTTCATGGCAGTGATACTCACAATAGCCAATACATAGAATAGGTTTATCTATGTATCCATCAATGGGTGAGTGAGTAAAAATATGTGATAGACACACATATGAAGACACACAAACAATGAAGTATTGTTCCATCCTTAGAAAGTTTTGTATTCTGTAATAGCATGGCTGGTCATTGGCTTCTTCTATTATACTACAATGTTTCAAATCTTCAGATATTGATATTAGGTCCTAATGAATTTTATAAAACAAAATTGAGTTAGTTCCTTTCAATATCATATGTTGTAGCAGAAGTACTAGCTTTGATGGATAAGAGATAGTTGCTTTTCTTATTTGTAACCCAATCAACAAATTAGAATAGTTAGTTATTTAGTTTACTAGTGTGTGTTGAGTTATGATTTTTGATACTGAGCATTGGCACTTCAGTCTCAAACGGAATGTCTTAACTGTTTTTCTTACAACCTTGTAATTTTAAAAAGATTTACTTACTTTTTCGATGTGTATGTATTTTGCTGCATGTATCCTGTGTACCATGTGCATGGCTGGTGCTCACGGAAGTTGGGAGAAGGAAGCACATCCTTAGGACTGGATTTATGGATGGTTGTAAGCCAATAGATGTGTCCTGGGAATCAAACCCAGGTTCTCTGCAGGAGCAACAAGTGTTCTTAATCACTGAGATCTCTCTCTAGCCCCTCTTTACAAACTTAATTTTACTATAGTTATTAAAATAAGTTGAAACTTGTTTGTGTTAAAAATCTAATTTTTCCATTTGGATTTTGGGAAAACTAAATTTATTTTCCCTTCTTTCAAAAAGTATATTTGTGAACATCTTCATATAGTTGCTGTGAAAATGATCTTAAATAGCACACTCCACTCTAACTCCCACACATAAATTTCAAAAATTTCTTAAATGAATTGTGATGAACAATCAGAGATGTCTTCCAATTATATTTGGTGGTATTTTTTGATAAAACCATTGAGTTTCTTGTTTCCTTACATTCTGTGAAATAAAATAATGAATACTAAGTAATTATTACAATGTCTGGAGCATGGAAAGAGCACAATAAATGTTAACTATTTATCCAAATAGCTCAAAATAAAAGCAGGCCATTACTCTGGAAGAAAGTATAATATACTCTCAGGGAATCTGGAAACAGTTTCTAAGGCATGTCTATGAAGAAGATAAGAGATAGATGAGCAGGTGAGGAAAAAAGCAATAAGCACACAAGGGGAGATGGCATGCACAGCCTGGGAGGAATGCATGCCAGGTGGCAAGTTTTACAAAGCAAATGCATCATCCCTGCAATACACTGAGAACTGGTTAAAGGTGTGGTTGGAGAATTAGATGAACATTAAACAAATCAAGATATTTCATACATTTTTGATGAGTTAAAACATTGTATGAGATAGCTGCAAGATCTTGAAGCCCTTCAGAAGCAAGTTGATTATAAGAAAATAACTTCAACTGTGTAGGGCATAATGGTTTTTCAATTATGCTGGCTTATGAGAGAAGTCATTATCTTTTTTTTTTTTTTTTGATTTTTCGAGACAGGGTTTCTCTGTGTAGCTTTGCACCTTTCCTGGAACTCACTTGGTAGCCCAGGCTGGCCTCGAACTCACAGAGATCCTCCTGCCTCTGCCTCCCAAGTGCTGGGATTAAAGGCGTGCGCCACCACCGCCCGGCAAGAAGTCATTATCTTATTGGGAATATTATGAATTTATAAACATTTATGAACTAAACAAAAAAAGCATGTAACCTTGGAAATGACCCCCTAATTATGATCTATTGTCCTCATGTTTACTTTGTATGCTATTATGCCTCTATGAGCTTTAACCTATATTATTCAGGGTTCATGTATATTTTAATAATTATATTTGATGCATATGCCTGATATGCACATATCTATGCGTAGGAATGTCTGTGGATACATAACTTTAATAGCTTGTATTCGCTGGTTCAGTGGCAGAATGTCAAAAGAAATGCAGATAGAAATTTGATATGCCCATGTTGATCTCTAGTCAAAGAAACTCCTTAAAATATTTTGGAAAATCATTGTTATTTATTTCTTTTGCCAGTCTCTAAATCAAAATTTAACTATCCTTTCACTTTATTGTCTGTTTCCTTGGGCACTCATCTCATGTCACTTGATGTAACAATACTTATTAAGGTACTTGTGTTTCTCATAAATTTTTTACTTTTAAGTGTGTCTTAACTATAAGCAAATAAAAGCAAAAATCACAATACAAAGAAAATTATCCACAGGCAAAGCACAAACATTCCTTGAAAATATTCGATGTTCTATTCTTTTTATTTTTCTCTATTGGAGTAGAATCCAAACAAAAGTGAAATCATGAACATTTTGTAACACAAGTTGCAGGAATTGATTGATCACAATCTTAGTCTTTTGTGTATTCTTGTAAAAATGCATTTTCCTATGGAAAGAAACATGATTCATCATCACTCAAGTAAGCCCAGATGCTTCCAGAAATGCTGTGGGATGTTCTGTATGGCAAATGTGTTGCTAATAAAGCACTG
>CABHPP010105444.1:0-49726 GCA_902168425.1 Peromyscus attwateri
CCCCCCCCCCCTCCCCGCCCCGCCGCCCCGTCCCCCTCTTTGGGAGAAAAGTACACCATCTTAAACCAAAGCACACTTTGGTCGGCTCCCTGGGCTTGTTTGGTGCCAGCAGCCACAACACAAGCCTTTCATCTCCGCTTCAAAGTGTGGCAGAAGGAGTTTGGGGGATGGGAGCAGGGAAGAAAAGGGAAGGCAAGTTGAATGGAGAGAGAGAGAGAGAGAGAGAGAGAGAGAGAGAGAGAGAGAGAGAGAGAGAGAGAGAGAGAGAGAGAGAGAGAGAGAGAGAGAGAGAGAGAAACAATAAACAAACAAACAAAAGGAGGAAATTGGATGGAGTGGGTAAAAGGAGAAACGTCCCGTCTCTCAAATATCATGTTCCTTTGGCTGGGCTGCACCCTGCAAGGTCTGCCCAGTTTTCCTCTTGTATATTTTCTGGTTACCGCCACTTCCCATGCTGGGAAGATTCTTGTCATCCCTCACATATTTTATCCACAGAAAAAGCTGCCCTGCCCTGTTCTCGGTGATTGAGGCTGTGGCCCTGGTGTGCCACTCTATCAGTGGTTCCCAAGGCTGTCTAGCCTGGGAAAAGCTGGATGGACACGTTCCAAAATCAGCATTACATGCATTATTGTTCTTACTCTCCCTGATTAGAGCTCACACAATGAAAACAACAGCAACAGCTTCATTTTCGAACCCTCCTCCCAGCGCAAGGCAGCTCTTAGTCTGTTTTTCTTTCTCTGGGTCTTCCTGAAAGTTAACTGCTTCAGTGCTGGGGGAAGTCCCAGACCCCGAGTTTCTTTGTGACTGTGAGTACCCCGGGGCACAGGGAGGCAGGCAGACTTGCCCTCTGGGAAATCTGGGCAGAGTGAACTAATGGTGTGAAAAATCGAAAGCTGTGTGTGGTGCCGCTGGGCCAGTTATGGGCACACATTCCAGGACAGTACTCTAGAGCCCTGAGGTGGGTTAGGCTCTCTCGGTTTCTGCTTTGTAGTGGGGCAGATGTAAGAGGTGGCTTCCGGTTGGCTTACTCGTAAAGCCACAAAAGCCAGCCTATATTACCCTTAGGTGGGTTCCATTGTTCAGTACACATTATCCATTCAGGACTTTTCTCAAACATCTTCGGAAAATCTGAAAACTATGTTTATCTTTACATGTATGTGAGGAACTTAGGTGAGAAATAACCTTTTTTTTTTATATACTTTTAAAGATGAACAAATTAGAATAAACATGAGAGAGAGAGACAGAGAGAGACAGAGAGAGACAGAGAGAGAGAGAGAGCAGGAGGGAAGGGAGGAGAAGGCGAGGATTGAGACTTATATTGTCTTTATTTAAAATACTCACAGAAAGTTCCAATGCAGCTGAAGCTCCTGGCTGATCCTCTGGTTTGCATTGGAGTTACTGACCTAACTTTTATCTAAAGGTATGAGTAGATAGAAAATGGAAGTGTGCATGTATCTGTGCACTCAAGATGATTTCACACTAACTTCACTCACAGATCCAAATTTCTACTCTGGCTTTGGTAATATCTATTTTTGTCAGGTCACATAGGGAAAAGTCTTTGACCACCTTAAAAATCCTTTTGACTTCTTTTCCCCCATGCCTCCTTGCAAACACTGACCTTTAATTATTTCTTTAGTTCTGCCTTTTCCAAAATGTCATGTAATTAGAATGATAAAGTTTATAGCCCTTCCAGACTTCTCTCATTAAATAATAGGCACCTCTTCATGGCTTGATAGTTAATTTCTGTTTAGTGCTAAAAAGTATTCCCTATGTTTGGATGAAATTCTTTTTATTGATACAGTTACTGATAGACACCCTTGTTACTTCTAAGCATTGGCCATTAAGAGTAAACTTTGTTGCAAATTTCGTGTGAATGTAAGTTTCGGGTCTTTTTAGTGAGTGTCAAGGAGCATGGCTGCTGGATTATATGCTGAGTAGACTTAATTTCGGAAGAAACTGCCAAATTCTCTTCTAAAGCATCTGTAACATTTTGCATTTTGACCAAAAGTGAATGACAATTCTTTTTAATCGTTGCTTGCGTTTGTGTTTTAAGGGTTCTGAATTTCGCCAGTCCTGCTAGGGAGCCAGTGATATTTCATTTTGGAGTAGACCCAACAGAAGTGATACTGTGTTCAGAATTTCAAGTTTCACTTGTTTCTTTCAGGTATTGGAGGAGAGCTCTTTTGTCTACTACCTTTGAGTCCTACAGTTTTGCTCCTACTACTCTTCAGTTCTAAGGGTTTTTGTTTGTCTGTTTGCTTTTATTTATGTATGTATGTATTTATTTATTTATTTATTTATTTATTTATTTATTTATTATTTATGTCAATTATTTCAGATTTCTCTACATATACTAGCATGTCACCCAAAAACAAAAGCAATTCTATATCTTCCTTTGGGATCAGTTTACCTTTTATTCCCTTTTCTTGCCTTAATGGATTCGACAAGTTTTTGAAAAGCAGTGGCGAGAAGGGACAGCATTCCCTTTTTCCAAGCCTAAGTCAGGGCACCTCTGGCTAACCTGGGCTATCTCCAGACATTTTTTTTCTACAGTGTGGATATTTGCCTCGATTCCTAGTTTGCTGAGACATTTTATTACGAATAGGTATTGGGTATTGCCAGATTGTCCTGCATTTATTGATATGGTCAGGTGATATCACTTCATGAGCCTGTCAATGTCACGGTTAACAGAATTGACTTTCTAATGTCCAGCTCTGATAAATCCCTCTAGGCAAATGTGTAACTAGGCAAACACTGTTGACTTTGATATGTTAATATTTTGCGAGGATTGTTGTGTCTATGTTTGTGACTCGTACTGACAGGTATTTTTCTTATACCGTTTTCCTTCAGTTTTTGTATTAGAGTGGTGCCTGAGAATGAGCTGGGAAGCACTTGCTTGGCTTCTGTCTTCTCTGAGAGCTTGTGAAGATTTGGGATAATTTTCCTTCAACGTTTAGTAGAATTTAACAATGAACCCATCTTTCTGTTTTGAAAAGTTATTATTAGATCAGCTTCATTAATAGATGTCAGCCTATTAAGATTATTTCTTGTGAAAGTTTTGATAGTTTGAATCTTCCAAGCAACAATTAGTCTATTTCATGTAGTTTACCAGTTTTATAGGCTGGCAGTTATTTCTAGTATTTCTTTGGCTTCCTTGTCTTTCTCTTCTCTTCTCTTCTCTTCTCTTCTCTTCTCTTCTCTTCTCTTCTCCTCTCCTCTCCTCTCTCTCTCTCTCTCTCTCTCTCTCTCTCTCTCTCTCTCTCTCTCTCCCTCTCTCTCTCTGTAGTGTAGTGTGTGTGTAGGGTGGCATACACAACTGTGTTTGTGTATGTACAGAGGTAGAGAACATAGGCATCCTCTCTCACTATCTACCCTATATCCACGAGATAGGGTCTCTCACAGAAGCTGGAGATCTTGTACTTTTTCTGGCTTTGTTGGTCACCAGAGACCCCAGTGTTCTTTCTGTGTCTGTCCCCTCCCGCCATCACTGGAGTCACAGATGCACACAGCCACACCATGCTTTAACATGAGTGCAAGAGATCCAAACTTAGGTCCCTACACTTGCACAGCAAGTATTCTTATGCAGTGAACCATCTTCCCAGTTCTCAATATTTCTTTTTTATTCTTTTAATGTCCATGGAAGTTTATTGATGCCATTTCTTTAATTTGCTTATGGTCTGTAGAGACAAGGTCTCAATTATGTAGCCTTATCTGGCTTGGAACTAACTAGTTATAGTAGACCAGGCTGGCCTTGAACTTGCTATTATCCTTCAGCCTCTACTTTCAAAGTGAGAGGAATGTAGGCCTACACCACTATGCCTGATTCCCTCCTTTATTTCTAATACTAGTAATGTGTGTTTTCTTTTCTTTTTTACTTAGTTAATTTAGCTACAGGCTTACTGATGTTACTTTATCTTCTTAAGGAACCAGATTTGGTTTCATTTATGTTTTCTGTTTTTAAACTGATTGGTGTCTGTATTAATTTTTATTATTAATTTCTATATGTTGGATTTGCACTTCTTTTTCTAGTTTCTTAAGTTGTGAACTTAGATTACTGGTTTTAGGTTTTTGCTATAGAAACCAGTGCTATACAATTCTTAAGTACTGATTTCATTGGCTCTCCACATGTTAGGATTTTTTAAAACAAATATTTTTGTTACTGGTTTTTAACTATCCATAATTTTTCTCAAAATAAATAAGTAGAGACATTTGGTGTCTCATATACCATTCTGAGCCTTCCTAATGTTGTGAATGCCAACTTCAAACCAAATTTGGTTGAATTTGAGGAGGTACTGATTTGAAAATTATCTTTATGATTTTAACTGGATTATTGTATTTCATTTTTAATTTTTTCTCTCAAAATTTTAATAAACATAAGTATAAATTAAATAAGCCAAGCTTTTGCTTTTTTAAAGTTCTATGCCATCCTATGTAATTTTACCAAGAAGGGGTTCATGTAGTGGGTGATAGGGCTTGGGGATGGTTTAGTAAGGGAAAGAATAAAGAGACAAACCAGAACAGTAGCCATAGCTGTGTTCGAACTTTTGTATATGTCAGACTAATATCCTGGCGTTTTTGTCATTTAATATATATTGTACTATGAAACAGAGGTCAGAATTATGATCTAGAGGGACTAAAAGACATTTCCTTCTCCAATGTACTACAGTGTGAATTTGTGACTTGATTGGAATGTAGCAAAGAGAAATGAAGAAATTTGAACAAACTAATGTGATATGAGACTTTACTGTTTTACTTGACGTGTCTTATGACTCGAAGTGTTCCTATCCCCCATGAATACTGCTGCTAGTCTGGAGACCTACTCCACGTACACATATATACAACTTGAGGTTGAGCAGGACTTGAGCACAGATTCAGTGCCAGCCATTATTTGCTCTGTTTGTGGTGGCTGTCCTAAGACCAAACATTGTCTGCATTTTATGAGCTGGGCTGGAGACTGGCCATGAATTTACCTCTAGCCTAGTCAGAGAGATGAAAGGCTGGCGTTTACCTTTGAGCCACTAGCCTTGACTTTTTAAGTACTTTTAGGGCACGACACAAATAGCGAATGACCCCAGGCTTTGTAAGCTTGTAGAAATACAGCATTTTAGTGCTGCCCCGAATGGTCTTCTCCTGGATGAGACCCAGTGACACCCTTCTGCAGCTCAAATCAATAAAGACCCACAGCCTTATTCTTTAGAAGCTCACCACCCCCTCGTTTATCTGTACAGGTGGTATGGCTTCCATCCCACCCCACCCCCCATGTCGCTCTTCTCCATGAGGCCAGGTGTATGACATAAACTTAATTAATGTAATGATGCTAGCCAATGACAGTTAGGGGGGCACACACAGATTTTCAAGAGGAATTTCCCCTCTTCAGTTAAACTGGTGGTCAGTGGCTTGTCTTCTCGTAACTAGCTATGTATTCTCAATGCCACCAAAGATAAACATTCAAAATGACAGTGAACAAAACCCCAAACAATAAAACCTTGTGAATTGTGCCACTTGCTCAAAACATGATTTTCCTTCCCACTAAGATTTCTCAAGGAAACATCAAGATGGCAAATGGTAGGATTTTGTAGGAGACAGGGGTTGACAGTGTATTCCAGAGCAGCTGAGTGGGTTACGGTTTCCCAGGCTGTAACTGTTTCTTTCATAAGAAATCCTCCACTGTAGACTCCTGAAGATAGTCATGGAGGAGCTGCAACAGTGTGCAATTTCATAGGCTGTTTTTCTACTCCTAAACTCTCTGAATGCAACAAGTGTTTTTTTTGGAATGATTTTATACCCTCACACTAGCATTCCTTTCCTGGAAATAGAATTGCTTATTGATGCTTACGTTAATAATGATTTTAAATTTTTTATTAATTATTTGAGAATTTCATACAGTACATTTTCATCATCTGTATCCCCAACCCTCCCTTAGCTCCTCCAGGCTATCCTCTCCCCTCCCTCCTCCTCCTCACCAAATTTGTGTCCTTTTTGTTTTTTTAAATTTAATAATCCATTGACTAATTGGTGCTCTCCATACACTTCTGGGTGTAGCGCCATCTGCAGGAGTGTTACAGGCTGACTAGGAGCCACGTTCTTAAAGAAAACTGACTCTTCCTCCTCCAGAGACTAGCAACTGTCCATAGCTCCTCCATTGAGTTCTGAGAGCTGCACTAAACTATAGATAGGAAGAAAAGACTTTAGAGAGGCATTTAATACTGTATCCATTAGGCAAAATTATAGTAGTAGGTTCTCCTCTGGGTCCTGTGAGCTTACCAACCATAGGTTTCTGGCCAGATTTGCATTACTAGGCTTGTGTTTCCTCTTGCATCAAGGGCTTTAAGCCCAGTCAGAAAGTGATTGGTTGCTCCATAACACTCACGCCACTATTGTATCCCTGGGCATATAACACTGCAGTAGTTATTACTTCAGTGCATAGAGTTTGAACCCGGGTAAAAAAGACTCTTGATAACTTTTCCCTCACCAGCTTACATAGCACTTCCCCATACTGTGTGATATCGCCAGCAGAGAGGAAGCTTCCTGGTCAGTACTGACTGGATTTCTCCATATCCTGTGGCCAATGAGTATGATGTCTTAAGCAGTAGGGTCTTAACCATAAAGTTCTGGTAGGCAACAAAGAGTGATGACAATATTTATTTGCTCAATGTTTTGAGCATGCCTGGGTCATCTCTGACCAACAACTCAATACCTCTCATACTAATGTTTCAAATTGACCCTTCCTGAGCATACACCTAAGCAGTCCCAATGCAGAGAACTTCCTTGTTCCTAAGTTCTGCATATCCTGAATGGTTCTAAACATACACTGGCTGCTGAAAACGTGGATTCAGGGAAGAGTGCGGCATTTGAGTTGTGAAACTTGGGGACAATCTGTGTCGACTTCTCTACCTCTCAGAATGGATGAGACAATTAAATGGAGAAATTGATAAGCATGCTTATTTAAGTGTACTCAAATTTTTATTGATTTTTTTAACTGTATGAACTGTCTACAAGTGAAATTTATTGAGCTAAGTTGGTTTATACAGTGGTGTATAATGACAGTATTTTTTTTTTACTACAGTTCTATATGAATTGTTATTTTTGAAGCTAAGAGAGAACGTCTCACAGATAGGCACACAAAAACATTCAAGCCTTAGCAATATCTATATCTATATTCATGTCTTAGTCTTTCTATTAAGAGGTATGATAATTAAAACAATAAGAAAATTTAATCACAATTATGAAGGCTAGAAGTCAAAAATCATAGTGTTGACATGGCCATGCTTCCTCGGGGCAGATCTTTCTCAATTCCTCCTAACTTCCAGTAGTGGCCATCATCTGTGGCCTTTCTTGACTAGCAGCTGTGTTGTTTGGGTGACTGTTCATCTTTAATGGCATTCTCCCCAAGTTTCTTCACATGCTCATCTTTTGCTTGTATGGATCCATTAATACTGGGTTAGGAGCTACCTTACCAATTCCCCATTACCTCACCTTGATTGCATTTCAAAGAGCCTTATTTCTGAATAATACCACTCAGAGGTTCAAGAGTTTCAGACGTCAGTGTATCTTGAAGAAGGGATATGATTCACCCCATCACAATACCCCACCAAACAGTCTGAGTTACTGACTGGGCTTAACTAGTGAATGGGATGTGCTATCATTGGCTAAGTTAGAATGAAGGCACTGGAATAGACCTCAGATTAGCTTAGTTTCTACTTTTCATGCTATCAATTTAGTTGTCTTCCATTACTACTTCTTCCTAAGACTACAGTGCTTTCTTTATTCAACACAAATATCCATTAGATCTGTGCCTTGCAGCCCGAGCTGGATGAAGACATCCACAGGCCCACTGGGCCAGGGTGGGTGAAAGACACACACAGGCCTGCCTCACAGCAGGTGCTCCTGGAAGCCTGGGCTGACTTAAGACACCCACAGGCCCTCCAAGTGCCTCAAGGTGCCATGCAGGTGGGTATCATTACGATGAGCAAATCTATGGTGGAGAAATGGGAGGGACAGAGAAGCAGAGTGGTTCATGTGCCATGGAAAGAAGGAGAAATGAAGCAGTGGAGGTGGTGAGGAAGAGGATGATTTGGGTGGCTTGTGCTGCTACCTGGGGCAGTGGTGACGTCAGAGCTGAGCTGCTGCCAAGGGTCATGTCCAGGTCTGTGTTGATGTCTGTGGCCTGTGTTAACCACCAAAGGCCCAACAGATGCCCGGGGTCTGGGCCGTCACCTGGGATCATGTTGGTACCCCAGGGCCATGCTGCCACTAGGGCCATGCTGATCTGAGTGGCCTGCACTGTCACTGGTGACATGGTGACATCCGGGCCCAGGATGCTGCCAAAGACCATGTCTGGGTCCATGGTCCTGCTACAGGTGGGGTCTGTGTTGATGTCGGTGACCTGTGTTGCCACCAAAGGCCACATGGATGCCAGAGGTCTGGCCCACCACCTGAGGCCATGTAGGTGTCTGAGGGCCATGCTGCCACTGGGGCTATGGTGTTGTCTGGATCTGAGCCACACCTGGGGCCTGTGTTGATGTCTGTGGCCCATGCTACCACCTGGGGCCACATGAACCATGTGTGTTGAAATCTGAGGGCCATGCTGAGCCAGACCCACCCTTCAGTGGCCCTGAGAGATCTGGCCCTGTCCCTCAATGGTCACTGCAAGGAGAGAACTGGTTCTGCCCCCACAGAAGAGCTGCCTCTTCCCCCCACCTCAGCACCCAGGAGAGTTGGTCCCACCCCTCCCCGGAGGGAGGGACATCCCATTGGAGGCCCTCGCTGACCAACTCGGGTACTACCAAGGCACAGATCCGGGGCTTTGAGTTGGCACTCACCAACATCTACACACACCATCTATGACCTGCTGGAGCAAATGAAGGGACTGGTCCTGTGGAACCAGAGCTGCAGAATCTCCATGACTCGGGGCAACACCAGGATATCCAAGAGGACATTCGGTGAGGGTCTAGTATTGATGGTGTGCCAGAAACCAGAGGCCTTGAGCCAGACCAACAACTCATTACAATGAACATTTGCAAGACAAGCTTTTTGGACAAAAGGGTGTCTCTGCTGCATGACACACTGTGGCTCTCAGTTCCACTAAGATGAATGAAAAGGTGATGGAGAGAAAATTTCTTTTGTGGGGCACTGCAAGGGTAAAGGGTGGCTATGGAGGGACTGGGAAATGAATGGGATTGGGGTGCATGATGTAAAATTCCCAAAGAATCAATTAAAAAATATGTTTAATAAAAGAAGATTCGTTAGAACCCGAAGTCAGGCTATAGAAGCAATGGACAAGCAGCTGTAGTTTCTGAGTCTCTCCGAGAGAGTTGTCCTTTGATCAGGATTATCTCTGTAAACCTCCCCTCTCAGCCCTTGTTCCTCCTGCCTGGACTGCTGCAGTAGTACTCTGTCACCTGCCTCAAGTCTCCTCATTTCATACCCACCCACCCGACGCTGGCAGAATGAGCTTTAAGCAAACAAATCTGGCAATGTCGCGGTCAGTGTAGCAATCATAGTCGACGGTCTCGACGTGCCCTGTGGGTCACAATGTCGCGGGCACTCAGGGCTCTGTGTGAGGAGACTGTTCGCTCGGACACTCCCGCGGTCACTTTCAGTCCACGGAAGCTGTTCAGTTTGTTCACCCACAGCATTTTATTCGACATTTTATGCCTTCACACATTATATTCCCTCTGTCTACGTGATTCTCTCACTTTTTGTTCTAAGGGTTTCTATTCACCCTGCAAACTCCAATGCAAATAGCACCCCCTTTGAGAAGCCATTTTTCAGTACTCTAGTCATAGGCAACCATTCTCTTTTTTTATGGCACCATTTAACACATGTATATTTCCATTTTTATACTCACCATTGAATTGTGTGTGTGTGTGTGTGTGTGTGTGTGTGTGTGTGTGTGTGTGATTGATAGCGAATTGCTTAGGCATTGGGGTAATGTCCCTGTTTTTTTTGAGTTAGGGTCTCTGCTTTCTCCTCAGCTGTCAAACACATAGTAGGGTCCTCAAAAACATTCCATTAAATCGAAGTAAATACCAGGTTCTTGACAGGAAGCTGAATTCAGCCTGGAAGTTCACGGGGCCTTTCTCTGCGGTTTTCTTTTGCATTAATGAAAGAGAAAGACGTGCTTTGGCACAGCTGTTGGGCACACCTGGGTTAAGTTCTAAGACAAACAGCTGCACTGCTGTAACTTGCTGTAAAACACCCACTTCACACAGGGACGTGTGCTGTGGGGCCTTTGGAAAGCAGCCCGGCCCGGCCGGGGCTGGCAGTCACCTGAAAACACTTGGGTTAAGTTTCTATCGTCATGGCAGTTAGGCAGCCACTTATAATTATTCCCTTCAACTGGCAGCCCTGCTGCTGCACAGGATGTATTCTGACAGAACAGCACTCCCTTGCCTGCTCACATACTTCGTCGCTGAGAGTTTCCCTCAGGTCGCCCCGGGAGCTAGCTGCCTTGGAAGGAGCTTAAGGCCATGCTGAAGGACTGCGAGCTGTAAATTACTAGTCAGATTAATACCCGGGAAGGCATGGAGGAAAGCTGCGGTTGGAGTCTAGGCTTCTATTGTTCTCAGGAAGCTCCAGGATTCTGGGAAGTGAAAGATCAGATTCCTATAAAGAGCTAGGCCTGGGCATGGCAGCTAAAGAAAAGGGTAAGCCCTGGATACTGCAGGGAATGTCCAAAGAGAAAGCACAGTAGTGTCAGGAGAGCGCTAGGGATGCCAGAGCTGGGGGAGGCTTGGGAATGCTGAATCTTGGTTTGACCTTAAAAGGGTGGCTGGTGTGTTGAATGAAGATAGCCTACTCTTTGGCAGCCTACACTGCTTGAAGGGCCGATGGAATCATACTGTTACTAATCTTCTTCGTCTTATCCCTCTGAATAACTTCTCCCGTGACAGTGCTTTCCAAGGCCACCTTGATGATTGACAGAGGTGCTTGTCGGTGTGATTGTCCTGCTTGCATACCTAAATTGAAGGTCTCCTGTAGCACCACCCATGCCCAAAAGGTGAAGCATGGGTGTTGCTACAGGAGATACAAGCCCTGATATTAGAAAATCATGTTTTAACTTCCCAAACTGGAGATTTGTAAGCGCCTTCACTACATTTATAAATGCTCACAACCTAGGAAAATGCTTTCCTTCCTTGGGGGGTCTTTGAGACAAGGTTTCTCTGTGTAACAACAGCCTTGGTTGTCCCAGAACTTACTTTGTAAACCAGGCTGGCCTCGAACTCAGAGATCTGCCTGCCTCTACCCCCAGCCCCAAGGTGCTGGGATTAACAGTGTGTGCCAACACGCCCAGCTGTGAAATGGATCTCTTAAGTGGAACCAGGTGACAGCACCGATTTTGGAGGAGAATGCCAATTTGCTAAGTAAAAGACACCTCAACGTTGTCCCATTTCTGCCCTCAACGACAGAAGTACATTATACACACTCCGGAAGCAACACTACAATGACCAGTCATCGAAATAAAACAAGATAAACCACATTGAAGAAAAGTGGCAGGGAAAGGATGTGTTTCTAGAGAGCATAGTTTCTTTTACATTTACCACTGGATAGTGAAATGGATTGTGTGGGAGTCTTTTATAATAAAACCACTGTGCTGGGTGTCATAAGGGGTTATAAGAATCAGCTTATGCCAGAGCAGAGCCTGTTTCTGGAAGTCTGTAAGGAAATGTAACACTACAGAAAGGAGCACAGACCAAGCGTAGCTCTCAGCTGTTGGCAAGCAGGGTATCTCAGGTGGGCAGCATGGCCGTCTGTGTACTAATGGGTCCCCACGGACTTGTCTCCTGTATCAAAGCTGACAAGATATAACAGGTTTATGGGATTGGAGCAAACATTTTTCTTCCTGTTGCAAGATGTCAATGAACTCGACTGCTTCCTGCTCACAGCAAATTGTCCCAGCACCCCACATTTTAGGAAGCCTGTGAATCAAAAAGGCCCCAATGCCATCCCATGCCACGTCAAAAATGTTGTAAATATTAGTGCTAGGCCAAACTCTGAAGTGTTAGAGGTTTAGCTTGGGAAGAGAGCCAACATTTTGTTAGCTTCTATAAATACTTTTGATCTTGAAAAATTGGTCTGCAAGTCTTGCAAGAACAGGTTCTCACCTAAAACTTGTGGTGTTGCTTTGGTTTGGCCTACCTGAATTAGGTGGTTGTTTTTTGTTGCTTTGTTTTTTTGAGGGGTGTAGATTTTAACACTTATGTCTTGTTTTTAACATTCTGAATAAAATGCACCAAAACGTGCATTTTATAAGAAAATAAATTGATGGCTGGGGATGCAGCTCAGTGAGAGAATACTTGCCTAACGCTCGCAAGTCCCTGCATTCAGTCTACAGCATGAATGCATGCTTGTGTGCATTCAGTCTACAGCATGAATATACACATGCGTGCATTCAGTCTTCAGCATGAATACACACATGCATGCATTCAGTCTACAGCATGAATACACACATGCGTGCATCCATTCTACAGCATGAATATGTCTACAGCTTGAATACACACATACATACATTCGGTCTATAGCATGAATACACACATGCATGCATTCAGTCTACAGCATGAATATATGCATGCATGCATTCAGTCTACCGCATGAATATACACATGCATGTGCATAAACATACAAAGAACAATACTGATTTTGCCTTTTGTATAAAAACAATTGATGGATGACATTGCTCAGTGAATAAAGGTACTTACTAAGAAGCTCAGGACCTGAGTTTGATCCCCAGGATCCAAATACATGGTGAAAGAAGACAATGGACTCGTACAAATGACACCCTGGCCTCCACACACACGCTATTGTGACACTTACACACACACACACACACACACACACACTTTTTTAAAAAACAAATCCTAAAAAATAATACAAGTGTGCACTGAAATCTTCGTGGCAAATATTGGGCAAACATTAACTGTTGTTAACCTAAAATAACATATTATTAATAGTTATATATTGTGTTTAACTCATTTTTATTCATATGTGTACAAATTGATCTCTATGAATTCAAACAGAACATCTAGTCTAACATACTGAAATCACATTTCTAAGCCACAACTGTAATGGAGAACATGGAAATGTTGTTTTTTAAATGACAGTCCTACTAGATTTCAGTCCCTAACCTAGGCATATTTAGGGGAAGAAAGGCATACTGGAAAATTTCCCCAATCCAGTTCCTTGGGTTGCTAAGTATACACAACATGAACAGCGTTCCCTGGTGATGATTTGTGGAATTACTGCCCATGCACATTTCTTGGCTGTGGGACTTCTTAGAACTTCTGAAACAGCAAAGGTCCAGCTGAAGTTTTCAACCGAAAGATGATGCTGAGAAACCGTGCTTTGTGTTGCAAATTTTAGGGCACAATGAAGGAGGGTTGAGGGAGGAAAAAAAAGTGGGCTAAGAAGATGTCCTGATTCTGTCATTTGGAGTTAACTTTGAGGAAGCTGCTACAATCTAAAAGGAGGAGATCAGATGGGATGGTGTACTTCAGTCCCTCCCTTACAAGCTTTCTATGCTAGTGAGTGTCACGTTTTTTTCATCACTGCCTGGAGGCATTTGTCCTGCAGTTAGTAGGCCTTTAGTCACTATTGTTGACTACAGGTTTTTGATTTTTAGGAAGCATTAATTAAGCTAATGTTTTGCTGACTGTGTTGCTCTGAACAAGTCATTTCTTTTCTCTTGAGTTAAATTTCCTCATTTATAACATCTATGTATTTGGTCTTTTTGTTTGTTTGTTTGTTTGTTTGTTTGTTTTTGAGACAGTTTCTTTGTGTAACACTGGCTGTCCTGGAACTCACCCTGTAGGCCAGACTGGCCTCAAACTCACGGAGATCGGCCTGCCTCTGCCTCCCAAGTGCTGGGATTAAAGGCGTGTGCCACCACTGCCCAGCTAAAGTCCTTTTTATTATTAATTACTATTAATCCTATTCCCAGTACTACGCGAATCTTTCTTCAACTGAAACCCACACAAAGTCTGGTGTGTAAAGTGGATGGAAAGAGAAGCTTCTCCACTTAGCCAGAGTTAGCACTGGCACAGCACAGAACCCGTTCAACGTCCATCTCAACCTATTGGGGATGTCATCCCCTGCCTCTGAAACTCACTGGGCACCTCAGAGTGTAAACAGAATGTCACCGATGTAAGTCTTTTCTTTAAAAA
The DNA here is from genome assembly GCA_902168425.1 of Peromyscus attwateri. Taxonomy (NCBI): domain Eukaryota; kingdom Metazoa; phylum Chordata; class Mammalia; order Rodentia; family Cricetidae; genus Peromyscus; species Peromyscus attwateri. The sequence continues at coordinate 14,163 of CABHPP010105444.1, forward strand.
CTGTTTCATAGAATATATTTTGAACATGTTTTCCCCTCCTACAACTCCTCACAGATCTTGCCCCTTCATCCCTACCCAACTTATGTCATTGTCTTCTTCTTCCTCTTCTTCTTCCTCTTCCTCTTCCCCTTCCCCTCCTTCTCCTTCTTCTTCCTCTTCTTCTTCTTTCTCCCTCAAAAAAAAAATCCTCACAAAACTAAAATCAAAACAAACAAAAAGCCAATAATAATATAAAATACCAAGACAACCCCCCCCCCAAACCCAATAAAACAAAACAAACAAAAAGAGCAAACAACAGGGACTTCATTTTCTTTTGGCCAACAACTACTCCTAGGCAAGGGGCCTGGAGTGAAGTACGGTTGGTATCCCTGGTGATACTCCATTGGTGAAAGCTGATTTTCCCTTTGCCACTAGGTATCAATCGCAATGAGCTTCCTGGTTAAGGGTGGGACCCTGTGTCTACTCCTCCACCTCAGTGCTGGGACCCTGTCTGGCTTGAACCTGTTTGGGTCTTGTGCATGATCCCATTTTGGTTCTAGTAGCATGTATCTTTTTTTTTTTTTTAAAGCTTTTATTTTGATTATGTTCAAATAGTCAAAAAAAAAATCTATAAGAACTCATCCTTAGTAATGTTTCTGGCTTAGATTGAAATAATCATTGTGAGCCGGGCGTTGGTGGCGCACGCCTTTAATCCCAGCACTCGGGAGGCAGAGGCAGGCGGATCTCTGTGAGTTCAAGGCCAGCCTGGGCTACCAAGTGAGCTCCAGGAAAGGCGCAAAGCTACACAGAGAAACCCTGTCTCGAAAAACAAAAAAAAAAAAAAAAGAAAGAAATAATCATTGTGCTTTAGTATGGTTTAGTAGTCTCTCATTACTGTTAATACGTCAGTTTATTGTCAGCACATGCAAAGGCATGTGAAACTTAGTTAAGAATTTCAAAGATATACGGTAAAATATGAGATAATAATTTGTGTGTGTGTGTGTGTGTGTGTGTGTGTGTGTGTGTGGTGTTTCCATGTGTGAGTGTGGGTGTGAACACACCATGATGCATGTGTGGAGGTCAGAGGACAACCTCAGGGGTTGCTTCTTACACTCCACCTTATTTGAGACAAGGTCTCTTGTTTGCTGCTGTATACGCCAGGCTGGGTGGCCTGCAAAATTTCAGGGCTGTCTCCACCTCCCATCTTGCCATACAATTACTTGTATTGTAGACTTCTGGTACTTTGTACGTGGGTGCTGAACATCACAACCCAGGTCTTCACAGGACACACGCATTACCCACAGAACCAAATCCCCAGCTCCACGTCAGGCCCATTGAATACAGTTCAGTAATAAAAATGAGCAGGATTAGACTCTGTCTGAATCAGCTTCCTGGAAGAAGTCAAAGCACTGCGGTAGACAGCAGCCCTGCAAAGGATGCAAAGGACCACTGCCGTCTTCCTCTACACAGATGCTCTATGGAAGGAAGTTAAGTGGCGCATTCCCCAAATGTTCTGTTCTCTACACTTCAAGGAGGAAGTGAATCAGGGCTGGTTGCATCACTGAAGAAAGCAACTTCATCAAACCCGATTTTCTCACCTGCAAGTGAAATCACATTTATGTCAGGAGTTTGTTTATTGGGACAGGTGCTTTGCAGGTAATTAATTACCATAGGAACGTGTGAACAGCCGAGTTTGGAGACTGGGCTAGGAACTGAGCGAGTGGTGCGGAGTCACTGGCATCCTATCAAAACGTTTCATTCTACAGGTTTCACGTTTGTTTCAGGATGATTGTGAAAAGTTTGTGTTTGTTCTGTTTGTTGAGACAAATGAAGGTTTTGAAACCAGAGAACAGAGTAAAACAAAGCATGCAGATGCCTCTATGATGGAGCAGCAGTTCGAAAGACAACCTACCCAGGGGGCTAGAACCGTGGGCCACCAGTTAGGGGCACACGCTGCTCTTCCAGAGGACCTGGGTTCAATTCCCAGCTCCACTCTGTAACCTCATTCTCAGGGGGATCCAGCACTCTCTTCTGGCCTCTGAGGGTACTGCACACACATGGTGCATAGACATACATGCACCAAAACACCCACGTGCATAAATAAAATAACAACAGAAACTACCCAGGTTTGAGATTAAGTGAGGAAAGTGGTCTTATCTAATTGCAGAAGAAAGCCAAGCCATGCTTTATAAATTTTAATCTCAAAGTACAAATAAGTCGAAAAAACAGATAAACAAAACACCACAAAAAGCAATAAAGCCAAATAAACAACAACCTAGACATTGTGTAACAAAGAGACAGAGGAGTATATTACCGTGTGGTATATCACGGGCAGCACAATATGGAAGAACACCCAAGAAGAGAATATAAGAGCCTTTGTGTCATAATTAGTGCTGGTAGATTCTACCCAGTGGGGACTTCAGAACTTGAGAGAAACAGAAAATTGGGGGTGTGTGTGTCTTCAAACGTGATAAAAAAAAAAAAAGATGGGACATTAGTCTACGGAGGAAAGGATTAAGAAAATGGGCATGAAATTAAAAGAAAGTGAAAGATCAGCCCCTTAAATAATTTTGAAGACTTCAAGTTTATTCAGATTATTTTAGAAGGAATTTCCTTTTACTAGAAGATCACTAATATTTCATAACATCTCCTTAACCCTACCAAGGCATCAACCCAGAAGACGAATTCAAGCATGCTCAAGTAGTTGTCACCTAAGTTGTTAGGTGTTTGTGTAGACTACAGAAAAATGTAACAGCCTTAGTTAGGTTTCTATTGCTGTGATAAAACACCACGACCAAGGCGACTTGGGGAGGAACAGGTTTACTTGGCTTACATGATGAAGTCAGTCAGGGCAGAAACTCAAGGCAGGAACCTGAAGCCGAAGCCATGGAGGAATGCTGCTTACTGGCTTGCTCCCTGTGGCTTGGATCACCCGTCCAGGGTTAGCCCCACCCCTGTGGCCTGGGCGCTACCACATCAATCACGAATCTAGAAAATGCCCTACAGACTTCCCTGCAGGCAATCTGATGGAGGTATTTCTTCAACTGGGGTTCTTCTTCCAGAGAACGCTAGCATGTGTCAAACAGACACAGCACAGAAATGTTCTAGCTGGTGAGAATTGAAACACGTGAACACCAAATTATGTCAGTGATAGTTAGCTCAGCTCTTCTCCAGTGACTATGTATTCAATTCAAACACTTTCTCAGGTTAGTTTCTTTGTATTTGTCCATCTATTATAGGTAGACTACTTCACAGTTTGTTTAAAAACTCACCCTGACTGGGCGAGGTGGTACACTCCTACAATCCCAGGATTTAGAAATTGGAAAAGGAGGATTAAAAAAAACCTCAGGGTCAGTCTCAGCTACATAGAGAGTTACAGACCCTGTCTTAAACCAAAACCAAACAAAAACTCAGTCTGTTTAATATGTTAGAAGGTATCCTGCTCTAAGATTTATTCAGATGAAGCCAAGGTCCAGTAGAATTTATTTTCTGTGAATTCATATGATACCTTTAAAAGACATGGGAGATTATATATAGGGTGTCAATCTTAGTTCTTGGTCCTTGGCCTGGATCAAGATGGTTAAAATTCTCTAAACCTTAGCATTATAATTTGGGTAGCAAGGATGGCAATTTAGATCTGTAAGGTTTAGTCTCAGCACATAACAAACTCTTTGTAAGATGCTTGTGAAAGTTAGGAAATTTGCATAAAGCATTCTAACAGCTGATGGATACAGCAAGCCTACAATGTATTGTGTATTACTACAATGTGAGAACTAATTTAACACAGTCCTCAGCTCATAGTGGCGCTCAAAATGTAGTTCAACCTGGTTCCCTAAAACAGACAAAATACTGGACTTTCAAACCTAGAGATGGACATATTAAGAGGTAATATAGAATATATTAGGTACGTATAAAATCTCAATGAGAATTCTTAGAAAACTTTCATAAAAATCACCAAATCTAGAAACTGCAGAAGACGACTCAGCAGTTCCTAGTGTCCAGTGGTCTTCAGAAGACCTAAGTTCAATTTCCAATTTCTGGCTCCCAATTGTCAATTACTCAAGCTCTACCCTCTATGGCCTCCATGATGAATCTACATGCACGAACACATGCGCAAGACACATACAAATAAACAATAAATAAAACAAATCATTTAAAAATAGTAGATCATTTTAGTCACAAAATCCAACTGTCCACTGCAACAAGAAAAAAGAGGAAAAGAAGAACAAGAGGTAAACTTGATACCCAGTCTATGTGCCGACGGAGAACTTGTTAACCCAAGATTTTAAAGCCCTAGAGAGGTTTAGGGGGCTCAAGAAGTCATTTGCAAACAGCTGAGGTGAACAGCTAGGGATGTGTACAGCATAACCCTCACCTCCTGGGAGCTGCAGTTGTGGGGATACTGTTCCTTTCTGTTCTAACACGGGTACATGTGGGAGCACTTACCTCACTTCCTGCAGTATGGCCATTGCCATCCTACCCAAGAATGGAAGACTGAAGCCTCCAGGGTATGTAGCACAGCACAAGAACTCCTGCATGGTAACTAGCAAGCAGATGCTTCCCAAATGCAAAGGGACAGCTAACATTTGGGTAACCCTCCATTTTGACCAGCTTCATAGAAACTGAACTTTTGAATCTAAATGTATTAAGTACGTAAGTATGGAAACATTGGGCAAATGGAAATATATCCCTCCGCCCCCCCCCCCAAAAAGGAATTTGAGCTGAAAGACAATGAAATGTGACAAACAGGAAATAAAAGAGACGACTCTAATAAATCTAGCATTCATAAGTAATTTGATCAGACACGTAAGTCATACATCCACATTATGCAGCAGACCAACACTTATCGAGAAACACACAAAAGCCTGAAAAACGAAGAATACTAGGAAGGCTCCCTGACTGAAGAAACAAACAATGTTGACAACATGTAAGGAATGGCAAGGAGATACCATCAGTCAGCCACGCAAACAAGGGAGATTGTCCCTCTCATTCCATGCCCAGAGTTAAAGATCATTAATATCTTAGGGCATTTGCAGACGTGAAATCCCATTGCTTCAGAACGCCAGAGAAAGCTAGGGTAGAAACCAACGGGTGCTGGTACAATTCCAGTCAGTAATCTAGTTTTCTTTTTCTTTTGACCACACCTTATGATAACCTTCAACAATGTGGAAAGCCATGCCCGTGGTGTGTTTTAGGCCTCTTATCCACACAATCATAATCAAAACAACTCTGCCAGAGTGTCAGGGCAAACAGTAGATAGCCGAGAGCACTGCCATCCATCACAGACATTCTGATCAGCTCCCAGGTCTTGTCTAGGTCATGTTATGACTCCTTTATTGGTGTTTAAGGTCACCGAGAGACAGGCAAGTGCATCCTATAACAGGAAGTGTAGTGAGTCTCTGGAGTGAGATGTTTGGCTTTGGGAGGCACCGCGGCTGTGACTCGGAAATCCAGGGAAATGAGTTCAGCTCAGTCAGACTCCGGGCGCCTTGCTGCCTCACAGCAGATAGAATGAGGCAGAATAATAGAGGCTTTCCTGCCATTCTCCGCATTCAGCTGAATTCCGGTCAGCCCTTCCAGTTGAATTTTAGAAGACTCTTTTCTATTCAGTCCCCGGTGCTGCAAGTTGTAATTCACGGGAAGGGGCTCCAGAGAAAGGCTGGCCCCAACTTCAAGCCAGGCAGTGCCAACAGAGCCCTTCTGCAGGAAGGCAGATTAAGGGGCATGTGTAACGCCGGGTGAGCAGAGCAAAATTTAGTGCCTACCTTGGGCTCCCATAGGGTTACTGCCTGGTTGCTTTAGACCTGGCAACCACACGCAAACACAGATACTTACATTGCCACACACGCCCCCTTGCACAGTGACTAACCGTGTGTGCTCAGTGTGGTAGAGAAGGAAAGGAAGGCAGCAGGGGCCTCCCCTCCCTCCCCCTGGGGAACCCAGGCCTGGCGAGATAAGCTTTTGGTCTGTCTGTTGTGGGCTAGGCTCATTCTTTACCCAATATGATTCCTACTAGAGACCTTGAAAAATTCAGATGACCTCACTGGAAAAAGATTCCTGGAAACTTTTATTACTGATACAAGGGTGAAACATCATTGTTAAGGGAAATGGAGCTAGGAAAAGACAGTTCTAGAAAGGGCTAATTCCTGAGGCCTTACACTAATAGAAACACAATTTGTTAATATGCAAGCAGAATTGTGAGAATGGATAATTATTCTCTTCTCTTGTCTAAGAATTTAATCCTTGCATTAAGGCATAGAAGCATGGCTGACAAGATGGCTCATCTGGTAAAGGCATGCGCTGCCAAGCCTGAGGACCTGACTTCAGTAGCTGGAACCCAGATGGTGGAAGGAGAGAACCACATTCTTGCAAGTTGTCTTCTTACCCGCGCATGCGTGTTATGGCACACCCTGCCCCAATACATACATACATACACACACACAAACATATATACATACATACAAACTTTGGTTAATTTAAGGAGACAGATGTACCAGCAGAAACCTCCATGCAATGAAGGTTAACATGTAATGCTACACTGTGACAATGAGGCACCAGCATTGATATAAATGTATTTGGCTATTGACATTGGAAAGGAAGTTTAGAATATCGCTGATCTTGTAAATGGTGAGCGTTAACTGCTTGCTTCTCTCTGCTTTGCTACAAATATACAAACAAAGGGTCCCAGTGTCTCTGTCAGTAATTGTTAGGTAAGAAATGCATAGTAGTAGTTGTAAGACCAGACTTTTGCTCCAAATGTCTCTGGGCAGACCAAACAGTGTCTGTCATGATGTAGGGGGTCAGTAGAATTCATTGACTGACTAATGAGTCGGGAAGTCATCTAAGACCATGGTCCCCTGTCAGCAAACATTTAAAAGAAGAGTGAATCTAGGCAGAAAAAAGAATAATCTAATATTCACATGTGTGTGGATAGTTAACATTTTTTAAGATCGCAGGATCTTAAAATACACTCCTGGTGCTAAAAGTTTGCAACCCTTTTGGAATGGCAGATTGAATTTTCTTGCCATGAGAGAGAGTCGGGCATTTGGTAGAATTTGGCCTGGTCTCGCCAGCTGGGTCTGTGGTCTGCCTGAGATGGCAGGACTTGGCTGAGTTAAGGACTCTACTGAAGCCACCGTAGACAACCAGCATGAGGAGGAAACTTTGTCTGTGGGCCCCTTTATTCTGTGTGTGCCACAGGGTGGGGAAGGTTACAGTGCCACATATGCGGAGGGGTGGATGAAAGAAGTTTCAGATCATAGCATCTAGTGCCTAGGGACATCTATTGTGGGCATAGACCCCATGCAAGGGGTAGCCTCTCCTCAGGAGCAGCTGGGCCTTTGGGGGCACACACAGACCCTGAAATTAACCATACAGGGCCTTGCACTTAACCACACTTCAGAGTCATAACTGCACTGGGATGAGAGTATTGATATTTAGTCAGGTCCATGTTTCTGGTCATTCATAACTATGCCAGATAAATACAATGTGTCATCTTGATTGTGGCTGGAGCTGCAGAGAATGAGTGGCAGTCAGGGGAAGCCTTATGAAGCCTTAAAAACCCAGCAGGCATTTTGGACATCAAACATCAATTACAAAGTACCACTTTGATGAGTTAAGAGTCAGAGAATCAGAACCAGATGGATTCAATTTTCCTTGAAATACACACAGGATTAAAAATTAAGAGAAGAGTGCAATACATTATATTGTATCCAATGCTAGCCAAAGCATTTGAGCAAAAAAAAAATCACTATAGATATTTGACAATTAAATGACTATTTAGCCACTTCTATATTTTAGATTCTAGTGGTGACTACATGAAAATCTGGAGAGAGAGCTTTGTGGTTAAGAAAAAGAAAAGTATTTCCTGGAAAACTAAGAGTGAACTAATGGAGAAAAAGAATCCTCTCAAGATGTGTCTTATTTATTTGCTTAGGTAAATAAGTTCACATGAAATTCCACTGTGGGGCTTTATCAAGTTACAAGTGGGAGTAAATGAAGAGTTGCATGTGTTTGCATATAGACTGGCCAGGCACTTAATTTAAAATGCATAATCATGTTTGACAGATCTTAATAGGTGCTTAAGATATGCTACTCACTTTGACACATGCAAAGACATCTTGAGTCATGACCCTCATGTGTGGATCAGCCATCCAGAGCTCTTTTTTTTTTTCCCTAGTGACTCAGTGACACTTGGTTCCCAGGCTGCCTATCCTCTAAGTGACAGCAGGCAGGACTAAGCTGCAGCCACCATCCCAAGATCTCAGTGGCTTCTGGCTTTCACGCACAAGCTGTTGAATAAACACACACGGTTCAATTTTGTGCCCGGCAGCTGCTCTTCCTGGTGTCCTGTAGCAGGGCTGCCCATGAACATTTACTCACAGTCCTGCAGGGCGCCATTTGGAATTTCTGAAGCCATGGATCCCAGATGACCTGTAAAGAGATAGTGATGACTTTAGGGAACCTGTCACCTTCTCTTGTATCCTCTTTATGTTCCCACAGTGCCGCCCTCAATACTTTCCCTCAGGGTTTATGTGTACAAGTGGAAGCTGCAGGGCATACAGATTTGACCTAAGTCACAGTTCATCATTTATATGTCGCTATGGTTCAGAAAAATGTTCCCTCATGGCCCATGAGTCAAAAGATTTGAAACCAGCCAAGACACTATTGGAAAATGTTGAGGCCTTTAAAGGCAGCGTCTCATAGGAGGAAGTTAGGTCCCTGAGGATGTGTCTTTAAGGGAATATTAGGGCCACACCTCTTGATGTCAACTGTTCACTTTCTGGCTGCCATGAAGTGAGCAGTTATCTTACCATGTGCTCCTTTGATAATGTGTGAAGTCACCAAAGGGCCCAAAACAATAGGCTAATTGACCATGGATTAAAACCTCCAAAAATGTGAGTGGAAATGACCTTTCTTTATTGGAGTTGATTCACCCAAGGTGTTTGTTACAGTGACGGAAAAGTGATTGACACACATCTGACCTCATCATTTTTTTCAAACTCTTATTTTATTCTTTTTATTATATAGGGTTACATAAGGTCATGTTCATGTAAACATGACCTCACCTTGAAACCCCAGTTTCGACAGCTAGGTGACGGGAACAGAGCAATATGTCCTGAGACATTAATGGCAAGAGGATACAGAAAAAGTGCCTGGTATGTGACCTTCTTTAGAATGAACAGTATCCATTTTGGTAAGTGGGCTACTCTTTTTTCTCTTTGCTCATCAAATATTGTTGCTCAAAATACATGCGACAACCTTGATCGCATCCTATTTTTTAGGTATGGAGGCAAACATAGTTAATGCTAGTCTAGAGTTATGCTGAGTTCAGCCCCTGAATTCACAAACTTCTGTCATCTTATTATAACTTCTGTTGTTCGTGAGAACATTTACTTTCTCTAAGCACTGGTAATGTTTGGAGTGTCTGGACAAATGAAGTTTGTTGGATCATTAAAAGAGAAAGTAATAATGCTGGATTATTCATTTTTCAAATTTGTTTCAATGATTCTTATTTTAACCCTATACATAAAATATAAATTTATAAAGGGATTATGACACTAAAAGTGTAGGTAATGAAAGAAAAATACATTACAGTATCCCAAAGTCAATCTTCTGTATGTCAGTGGACACAATCGGTCAAGTGACAAAAATACTTTAACCCCAGAATGGGTGGAAGTATGTTCAAATCACATGTTTATGCATTCACTTGTGTTAGGGATTGTTATTCTGCATATACAAAGAATACACGCCCCAATAATGACAAAACAAATTGCTCAATTAAAGTGTACAAAGTGACTAGACATTCCCAAAATAGGATATACAAACGACAACTGAAAGAATGTTCAGCATCACTGACCCTTCAGGAAATACAAATTAGAACACAATGAGATCACTTTGCACGAATGTCCTCAAAAATCTCCAGACTTTCCTTGTCGTTATTCTCTAAGAAATTCAGTTAGCGTCTATTCATAAACTATTTACGTCATCAATAATCTAGAGAGGAGCTGAGTTATGCAAATGGGTATGTGTCAGTTACTTGAAGATGCTTTGCAATCTCATCTAAGGTACTTGAAGACCCATGAATTTCTGTATCCTTCAAAGGTGCTGAAGCCAATGTCATGTGGATACCAAAGTAACTGTGGCTTCTCTTACATGTTGGCGTGTTCAAGATATTTCTTCCTGTCTTTGATTCCTTTGCTTTGTTAGCCTAAGGTACAGTATCATATATGTGTTCTAAAGTTCCTTAAGTTATAGGTTGTATGTGTTTATGATGCTGGTGCACATGTATTTGCTGCATTAGAGACCTCAAAAAATAAAGCATTCCCTGTGTGTAGTAAGTCTTTAACAGTGGTCATAGAACAATTCCTGACACTTGTCCAAGTTTTGCTCTGTACTAGCAACTATTCCAGAACAGTATGTACGCTGATTCTTTTAACCTTCAAGTCCCATATGAGAAAGAAACAGTTCTCACTTGTATTCTGCAGCTAAGCAAGCAAGTATAATTATTAGTTGTATTCTACAGCTAAGTTTCAAGCAAGAAACTTCCCTGGGTCACTGAATTACTGTGTAAGAGAGGCAGAAAGTGAACCTGGGCAATCTGGCTCCAGAGCTCACATCCACAGCCCAGACTGGTCAAGCACTTTAGAAGGTAGCAGCAATAAATGGAGGTGGTGTGCAAAGCATGTGTGTGTGTGTGTGTGTGTGTGTGTGTGTGTGTGTGTGTGTATGTATGATGCATTTACCAATAACTATGTGCCAAGAAAAGGACAAAAGTTTGGGGACTTAGCAGTGCCATCAGGGTGTTCCAATACTGTTTGTCGCTCTTTAAATTCAATAGTAATATTATTTTCTAAAAACCACCATCACTTATTAGACCCATCACTGTGTCTCAGGTACTGTGTTAGGGATTTTTACATGGCATGAATTTATTATGCTCTGTAGTGCAATAACACTGTAAGTCAGACTTAATTACTCCGATTTGCATTGAGGAAACTTCAAGCCTGCAAAGTTTAAAGGGTTAGTGACTTTTGGAGTCTGAGATCCACTGGGTTGTGAATTCTTAACCTATGTGTTCTGCTGGTTCTCACTGTCTTATTCAACAATTGTTGACAGGAGTTTAAATAAGTTCAGAAAGAAGATCCATAATCATTGAGCAAATTTTTACAACGAAAAATTTGATTAGCCTAAGTTAAAAAAAAACATTAGTGAAAATAAAATGTTCCTATACACTTGCACTCAGAACAGAAGAACCACAGAACTGGAAAATTCCCTAGAAGCTATTGAATTTGAACTCCATTGCAAAAAACTCCAGTGAATGTTGGTTAAGAGTCTGAAAACCCCAGCACCAGGGAGCTCTCCATCTTGTGTACAGCCAATAATGCTGTCAGACCCTGGGGCCATGGGGCCGCCCTCCTCTTTTCCTGCATAAATCCACTCTCTCCTGCCCTCTTTTTACTTTTTCCTAGCTGGGCTGGAACCAAAGGGTAAGGTGACCTACTCTTTGCACAATAATCCAAGTTTATCACATATGCTTTGGTCTTCTCCCATGGGGCAAAAGCAATCGTTCCCGGCATAATGAGAGGTAGTGCCACATAGAGAAGGGAACTCAGTCTTCACTAGTAGAAAATCTGAAGGACTCCGGCTCTAGCAAGCATTGCTTTCGCATTCCTAAAAGTGTTACTTCAATGTCTTCATAAAGATCTTACAGCCTGTTTTGGAGGCGATTGGAATGAGATGTACAGTAGGCTCACAATAAACACTGGTTCTTACTGTAAGAGAAACTCTCCTCTGGTACAAACGGACAACAACAAAACTCATGAATTCTGCTAGCCTCGGTAATTTTCAGAACAGTAGTCAGGAGTTCCATAATCAGCATTCATAGACTAGCTTACTGTTGTTTGTGTCAGAGTTTTGGGGCTTTGTGAGACAGGGGTTCTCTGTGTAGCCTTAGCTGTGCTGGAACTCACTTTGTAGACCAGGCTGACCTCGAACTCACAGAGGTCCACCTGTCTCTGCCTCTCGAGGGCTGGGATTAAAGATGTGCACCACCACTGCCTGGCTGGCTGCGTTTCTCTTTTATCCATTTCTCTAGATATTGGGAGGATTAACATGATCATGGAGGTATCACACAGAAGGTGGTAACACTATCATCCGCCTGAGTTCTTAAACAGCTCCACTCATCAGACTGCCCACTTGCCTAACATACTGGCCTTGGGGCTGCTGCAGAAAGAGAACATTCTTCTCTGTCCCGTATGCTTGATGTGCCCTCTTCAAAGCATATGTCGTCTCTAATGGAGCTCTGAGACACTGTACAAATGCTGAAAGAGAGACAGTCGGTTGTTTCTTCTTACTGAACAAGAATGAGTTGTTTTGCTCTTCCGAAGAGAAGCATAAAGGAAAAAGTTGACCCTGTGAGTCTTTCGCTCTGGGGATAATAACACTCAGGGAGAACCGTGGGATTTTCACCGAGTTGACTCTCTGAACAATACCAGTCTAGACTTTGTTTCCAGACCTGGTTACGACAAGGGCAGTAGAGTGAAGAGGTAGAACAACTACTTAATAGTGTCTTTGCCTCAGTCTGCTTGTGGTCCACAAAAGCCACCCAGCCCACAGTTTCTTGTTTGAGCTCCCAGATGCTCACGTATATTAAAGCACACACAGTCAATGCAAACCACAGGCATATACAATGAACTGTTTTGTCCAACCATGAACTCTTTCGTTCCTGCTACTTCCAGGATGGAGGAGTATGGACGGACTGCTTTGGCCTGGAGAGTGTCTTTTGGGGAGAGAAGTGTCGATTTCTTTGCTCTGTGCTCTGGATCTGCCTGCTTCCGTAGGAGCTATGGCCAAGAACTGCAGCACTTTGCCACCATCCCTGACATGCTCTGTATACAGAAAGTCTTGTAAGATTGGCAGCGGGCACAGGGGATTGAGAAAGCACCACCAAAAGCAGATGGTTGATTTCCGCAAGTAACATCCAACCGTGTTAATATGCCTTCTTCACATACTGATAGACTGGTGTATATAATCCCCACAGATCCTAGGCTGTTTTTAATCTTCCTAACTGACTCAGCTGTCCCAGCCATGCACATCGTGCAAACCACAGTGGCTACAATCTGTAATGTATTAGGGCAACCTATAATATTTCCCAATGAGTTTTAATCATTATGAAATGATAGAAATCTACTGAGCTTGAGGCAATGTCAGACCAACATTGAGTTTCAACTTCTCTTCTGCTTCTTGTGGTCCCCATCTTAGGTGATAGCAAATCCATCTTTTATAATTGCTTAGGCCAAAGACAGTCAGTGTCATCCTTTTCTTGCCCCTCTTCTAACAACTCGCCCAGCAGGAAATACTCCGAGCTCCACCTCCCACATTTATCCAGTATCCGATTTCTTTGTCCCACCTCCCCAGTCAACACGGTAATGGGGCTGCCAAGAGCTCCTGCCTGGATTAGGTGTCTTCTGAGCCCTTCTCTCTGCCTTTGCTCCATCCCAGCCCCAGTCCACAGAGAGTGCTTCTCAGTGGAGTAGCCTTGATGTGGAAGTCAGGCTATTCAGCGCCTCTGTTCAAAAACATTCGATAGTTTCTGTTATGGATTACATTGTGAGATGCCCCTCACAGACTCATATGTTTGAACACCTAGTCCCCAGCTGGTGGCGCTGTTTAGGGACCCCAGGAAATGGGCTGGTCACTAGAATGGGTGGGCCTTTGAAGATTATAATCCACCTGCACTGCATTCTAGAATTCTCTGCTCCTTCATCTGTCAAGATGCGAGAAGCTGCCGCCTCCTCACACTTAGGTTCCTCAGACTGAACCTTGTAAGTCAATCTACTAAATTCCTTTGATTCTATTGGCCCCATTTACTCTAAAGAAGCCTGGATAGTATGCTTGCTTACTGTGTTTATTATGTTCCTGTCTGTCTCTAGAATTAAGTTCCCTGAAGAGCAGAATCACAGATAGACTTCAAGTATTCAAAATACTATGCAGCATGTACTAGGCACCCCATGCTCACTGGGGGAGTGAGTGGACTGATCCGTGTGATAGAGACAAATGTTTAATGAACATGCAAAGAACCGGGTTCCCGATTCAGAAAACACTCTTTCCTAACAGGAAGAATGTGGCACAAGAAAGTACTGAAACTTTCTAGAAAGTAGAGAAAGGAGTCACAGAAGAGAACCTGACTGAGTTCTCCTTATGTTACTTTTTGGTTGATAGACTTGGGTGTCAGAAACATTTCGTTTGGGGGAGTTAGGACTTGTCCTTCACAAGAGTCGGAGTAACTGAGAAAAGCTGTGTGGATCGAGTTCCCTGCCTCCTGTGCAGGCATTTCCTGGTGTGGTGTCAGGTGTCTGCTCCTTAGGTGGGTTTGTTACTGAGGGATTAAAGTCTCTGGAATTAAGAGGCGGGCTGTGGTGCCTAAGCACAGCAGTATCTAGGATCTCTATTCAGCTTCCTATATTCAGCTCTACATTTGTTTCCTACCTGAAATGGTGACCGTGAGCAGTGGAACCCAAGCAGTGCTCTGGGTGTGCTCTCTTTCCGTCTCTGACTCCAGGGAAACCATGCTTCTGGTCGAATTAGAGCAAGGTGAGAAGGGCGGCAGCTGGCAAAGAGGGGGGAGGAGAGTGTGCCCAGGAGGGTGATTTAAAGACAGATAACAGTGGTGGGAAAGGATAAATGGGAAGAACAGATGCGTGAAAACTCAGAGTGGGTAAGACAGGCTGAAAATGGAGGGCAAACACGGTATTGTTAATATGTTAATTTATTGCTAATATTTGCCGTATGCCCCTCGCTGGCTGGCATTTCAAAATCTTTATATTTCCTCAGGAGAACATACTATTAATTTTTCCTCTGTAAATATGAAAAAAAAAGCTGTATCATTCAAAATGGAAATCACTGGCAATAAGAGAAAAAAAGTATTTTGTCCAATATCTGTGAACATGAGTTACTTTAAGATGTTAAAAGTTGGCTGGCAAATGACCCTTAGACCCCACTTTCTAAGACGGTTGGCATTGGCCCTCTAGCCTGCAGGAGATGTATTTACACATGCCTCCAATCAAGGAACTCCAGGCCACCTTCCTGAAGCTGGTCTCAGTAACAGGCAAATTCACAAGCAGCAAGTTACCTACCTATACACAGACACCCCATGAATACACCCACTACAAGAGCAGCAAGAAGGATTCAGAAACAACACACTGGTAGAGAACTTCATTTCTTTTTCTAAGTTAGCGACATCCCGTATGACAGACTTTTCAGGTCTGGGGGTGTCCTACATTTCTCCTTCAGCCTAGGAAGGTCTGTGCTGTCTAAACAGCCTCCTGTAGGGTAATTGCCATAGCAGCGCATATAAAAGGCACAGTGGAAAGGTGCAAAAGTCATTAACAGGCGAGAAATAGGAAGCAATCAGCAACACTTTAAGCAAATTATTACCATGAAATTACACTCCCAGCTTGAGATAAGTGTCCTGGCTCTGTTAAAGCCATATACACCTCACTGGTTTAGCTGTGGCTCGGGAAACTTTTCCTCTTTGGTTTATTGATGAAGTGTTAAGTCGTGATGGACAGGCTGTGAGGCTAGGGAAGGAGAACTGCGGACTTCTTCCAGGGCTTCCTTCAAACACTTGCTTCCTGCACAGAGGACCTGTGAAGAGAGGCTATGGGAACACTCCATTGGACGACCGGCCGCCTTTGGGGATGGAATGGAAACCTGACTGGGAAGATTGTATTTTACGTCAAAGTTGTTTTGCGGAGAAAAGCCCACACTCTTTTCTAGGGTGTTCAAGGAAATGGAGTATGGGAGTAGGCAGCTGGGGGATCATATGGTATCTTCACAGCTCCCTCCTGCAGCTGGCTAAGCCATATACATGATGGGAAAGGTTGCAATCCCCCTCCTAACAGTCCTGGGCTTTCCCCATCTACTCCTCTGAGCTGAAGGTTCCTCCCATCATCCTCTCTGGCCCAGCCTTTGGAATCGGACTCTTTAGTGTTTTCAGTTTCCATCTGCTTTCTCACCAACCACCTTATAAAGCTCCAGTTGCTGAACTGTGGCTGACGAGGATGACAAGCCCTCCTACCCCTCCACAGCAGCCTGGGCCGCTGAACTTGGGAAACAGAACAGCCAACCCTCAGGGAGCTTCCTCTCTGAGATCAGAGAGCAGCCTCGGAGGCCTCCGTCTCCCTGCTGGTGCTTGAACCCAGCATGCTTCACTGGTGTTCTGCTCTTGAAGGAACCAGGCTGGCATCCTGTGGCACTAAATACGTTGGGGGACACACTCTCATCATATTAGTTCCCTGAATTCCTTATCATTCTAGCTGGGGGCAGCCAGGCCAGGGGCAACACTATTCTCCGCCACACTTTCTCCGTTTCCTTCCTTGTACTAGCCACAAAGAAACCTATGAGGAAATCATGCAAAAAGGAGCGAGTTTAACTTTCTTTCACCCTGATAATGAATTGAATTTTGGATGCTCACTTCCGCTAAGAGGCAAGGTGGCTTTGTAGTACACACAAGGACACTGGAGGAAATACATGAACGAAAGAAGGAAAGAAAGTATAAGAAAAGCGTAGAAAACACAGTTAACGGATGCTGGCCTTGCCACAATAAACACTCTTCCTATCTACTACATATGTGCTAAAATCTTAACATTCTAGAACTTCAGCTTTGGAGGCTGTATTTCTTTTATAATGTTGTAACCAAGAAGCAACTTAAGAGAAGAAGGTCAGAGTTTTTTGGGGGGGTCAGAGTTTGAATGGGTGCATTGGTTATGACTGGGAGGTATGACGTGGGAAAAATGGGGCAGCAGGACACATCACATCCATACTAAGGATGCAGAGGAAGAGATATATTGGTACTCCGTTTGCTTTCTCCTTTTTGATTGGTTTAGCACCCCAGCCCGTGGAATGGAACTACCTACATTTGCCGTGGTCCCCCTCAATGAGCTGAATTGAGACATTTCCTCACAGGCATGCCCAGAGATCCAGTTCCTAGGTGGTTCCAGATCCTGCCAAGTTACAGTCAGTATTAACCAACACAGAAGGGAAATAGAACTTGTGTCTACTCTAGAAAAGCAGGCAATAATGCTTTTCTACACACACCCGAGGTTGTATCATCCAGACTGAAACTTCCAGAATGTTATAAAATGGTCAATTTCCGTTAAAATGGCTTCTGTCTTCTTCGATACTTTTGCCTCATAATTAAGTGCTTTTGAGCGCCATCTGTGTACTTCTGCGCTTTGCCTTCTGAAGTCACATCAGGAATCGTGTGTGTGGTCTGGGAGTTGAACAAGACAGCAGCAAACTGCTCCTACATGGTGCTTTTCCTTTCCTACAAATCCTTTTCCCAAATGGAGCTCCTTTCCTTTCAATTCTTCATAACGGGACTTCACGTTATTTTCCATCTGGGGACTTGATTCATAGTAAAATTTCGTTCTTAGCATAGGGAAACAGTTATAGCCGAATAGTTCGATTGCTGAACGCAATGTGCAGAAACGAAAGTGCCGGTGTTAACGAACAACCTTTATATAGTCACTAAGATACAGGATGGTAACAACACTAACCATCCAAAAGGGTCTGGATAGTGCTGAGCAACTCCTAATTCAAGGCAAGGGTTGTTCTAGATGTGTTTCTTTCCTGGGTTTCTGTGCAGATTACACCTTGGGTTCCAGGAAACCTCAACTGAATTTGTGCCAGAGGAGCCCTGTATCTTCTTAGTCCCATGGGCCTGTTTCCTGTTAGGTAACCAGACTCAGTGACATCTACAGATCATCCATCTCACTGTTATCGACAAACAAGGCTGACAAGTTGGTAAACACGCCCTGAAGCTTCCCTCGAGTTTGGGGTCACAAAGCCACACTTCACTCAGCACATTTCGTGTGTCGACCAGGGTCAGCGCCATGGAGATACAGCCTGTACTTTGAGAAAATAGCTCGGGCCAGTTTCAGGCTTACTGGAATCAGCACTCAGATGCAGTCGGATTAGCTCAGCATGCAGTGGGAGAATGGCCTTCCTGTTCTGGTCACTGCCACCCACCACTCATTTTTAAATATTCTCTGTGCTTTTCTTCCTCATCAGAGATCGCTGACCCCTCTTGCAGGGTCAAACTATAAGTGAGCCAATCTTGTTGAAGAAAGAACTCAGACTAAGGCTTTTACATCCTAAAATGATCTTGTCTAGCAATCTAAACATCTAGATGGCATTATGCCTACGTGTCTCTGCCCTGGCTCTGGCTCCTTCCCAGCCCTTTATAGCCTAAGATTGTTTGAATTGGAGTCCTTCCTTAAGCCGCACTTGCCTAGGCAAGGTCTTAGTCAGTTGTGACACTCTGGTGAGCTCTCAGTTGTGACACTCTGGTGAGCTCCAACTATAATTTAAGGTCCATTTTTCTCCGAAATTGGTGTCCTAACAGAGGACTTCCCTATCCTCAGGGTCAAATATCTTTAAGTCAAATACCTTCTGAAGTAACGCCTCTGGGCTCTGGGATATCCTGCCATCCTCATATGGTATCTTTCTGGCTTTAACCGTCTTAGTCATTTTCTCTTGCTATAGGATCCCAGAGACTGGGTGATTTATAAAGAACGGAGGTGGATTGTTAAATTTGGGAGACTGAGGACGGCGGCATGGTGCTGCCATTGCCTCAGTGTCCGCTGCAGCTTTCTGCTCTGTCCGGACATGGAGGACGGGAGGTGAGAGGAGCTGAAACATGCCAGCTAGCCAGGCTTCATTCCACTTTGCTCTCATGGCAGTTTTATTACAGTTGTACTCTGCGGTGAGGGTGAGGACTTGCACCTGTGAGAATTAACTCGGTCCCTTTAGACCAACATTCATCTTTTTATGGGAGCAGAGCCATAGTGACCAAAACACGTCTCCAAGTTCCCACCTCCTCTCGACACCTTAACACTGGGTATCAGGTTCCAACATGAGGGACAACTCACATTCAAACCTTAGTGCTAACATAATTCTAGGTACCTCCTTCTTACCACTCACTCTTACTAATAAGGCTCCGGCCTGTCTCATGCCTGAGCAAGCCTGGATTAAAATTTCAGACAGGAATAATTCTTAGAAGAAAAGCTAAATTAAGCTGGCCAAACACCTACAAAAACAACCTTAGAGTTTTCGAATGTGAAAGAAACTGAGGGATTATCTAGCCGGGTGGTTTTTTTGTTTTTGCAACTGAGACTTGTTTTTTTTTTTTTGAAATGGAATCATTCAGATGGACGTGCACATGGAATTAATAAAAACTGATCTGTGAAGGAGAGAGCAAATCTAGGAAATAGGTTTGTAACACAGAGCCAACCAGGACTCAAGAACCTCGGCACTCCAGTTTGAGAACTCTTGGTCTTTTCCAATGGCTTTCTTTTACAAATTCACTGAAAACCATGGATGATAGGAATTTTCGTAGGATCAGGCAGAATTTTTAGTTAGGTTTCCTGTTTGTGGATCTCAGAGTTCAGCATGTCAAGTGATCGAACCCACCAGTGTTGTTCTTTCTGGTCAAATCCCCACACACTTTCATTTTTGAGTGCATATCTCACACGAGATACTACATTGGTGCTTTGAGGGGCGTAAACAAGCAAAACATTTTCTGTGAGCTTTAGCTGAATGGACACATCCACAACTAGAGAGCCAGGGTCAAAAACAGTGTCATAAAAACAATAACTAAGTAAGGTTTTCAAAATAGTCACATTAGAGTACTCCAGAGAAGCAGAATGTGTGCGTATGTGGGGGAGGGAGAGAGGGAGGGATGGAGAGAGGTGGGGGGGAGAGAGAGAGAGAGAGAGAGAGAGAGAGAGAGAGAGAGAGAGAGAGTTTGTTTTAAGGATTAGGCTCTTGTGATTGCAACAGGAAGGCATCTGAATTCTGTAGGAGAGGCCAGTAATCTAGGGACACAAACTGTTCCTATTACACAGGCTAGAGGAAATCTGAAGCAATGTCCCCATCTTTGAGGAAAGTCAGTCTTACTATTATTATTATTATTGTTGTTGTTTTATTGATTTTAACTGATCAAGTGAAGTCCATTCACATTATGTAGGCACTTTGTTTTACTCAAAGCCTACTAATTTAAATGTTAATCTCATCTAAAAGTTATCTTCACAAAGATGTCAAGATATTTTGCCAAATATCTGGGTACCACGGCCTTGCCAAGATGACACATAATAATTAACCACTGAAACCCAGAAAAGTATGTTTTGGGGGAGATAACAAGAAAATCCTCAGATGCAATGCAGTCTGTGCGAGTTAGGATGGTTAGGGAGGAAGGGTTTGGGGCGTGATATCAGCTAAGTTATATAAGAGTACATACAGCTTATGTTAGGGGGGTCACTTAAAAATTGATTTAAGGAGCAAACAGATAAAATTCTTAATCAACTTAATGAACTTTAAAATCAACGGCATTCAGGCAATAGCTCGAGCTTGGTTAGTTTTCTCTCCCCCATACCTCTAACTAGTTAAAGTATAGACATTGCGCTCTAATTTTAACCCCATCATTAGTGTTCACAGACACAAATTCTTCCTTCATTTGGGACCTAACTGCCAAACTTGTTTGTGAGAAAGGGATCAAAAGACTTTTATAAGGTGAAAGCCTTAGCTGCTTCCTGTTTGCTGTGTGACGGTGTGTTATTAAACAGCTGTGGAGCCTCACCAGTTTCCCAATAACACAGAACAACTTGCTTCCTAAGGTAGGTAGCTCCTCATTTTATCACATGTAACAAAATATCAGCTACTTTTTCCAGGCTGGGTTAACTATTTGCTCTTGTTCCTTTTAAATTTATTCTTTCTTTCTTTCTTTCTTTCTTTCTTTCTTTCTTTCTTTCTTTCTTTCTTTCTTTCTTTCTTTCTTTCTTTCTTTCTTTTTCCTTCTCTTTCTTTCTTTCTTTCTTTCTTTCTTTCTTTCTTTCTTTCTTTCTTTCTTTCTTTCTTTCTTTCTTTCTTTCTCTCCCTCCTTCCTTCCTTCCTTCCTTCCTTCCTTCCTTCCTTCCTTCCTTCCTTCCTTCCTTTCTTTCTTTCTTTCTTTCTTTCTTTCTTTCTTTCTTTCTTTCTTTCTTTCTTTCTTTGGTAAGGTTACACTTGCTTGTATTTTAAGGCAATTAAACAGTTTGTTATAGTCCTCTTGGATGTGTATTTAAGGCATAACCAATTATTAGAGAATTGTAATATTTTAGAAACAGCCTTAACATTTTGATACTACAATGATGTGCTACAATGTTTTTGAAGGTAATGATTGAAAAGGGTGAGCATTATGGATTGAATATTGGTGTTCCCCCAAATTTGAACATCCTAACCTCCAGTGTTCTGGCACCAGCAAGTGGAACCTGAGGAAGGAAGAAAATTCAGTTGTGTCTGTGTGGGTGGAGTAGCCATGACTGGATAATAAGAATTGCCAGAGCTTTTTACTGTCACCAAGGCTGCCTTGACAGAGATATAGCTTCTATGATGTTCACACATTACTCCATCTCTGCAGAAATACAGACTTTCCTTTCCTTTCAACCAACAGTGCTCTGCTTTTGCTCACATGCCTTGTTCCCTTAAGAAAGACTGAGTATTTTCATCTGCATCCTCTGTGGCAGACCATGTGTCTGTCTACCCGTCACTACCTGCAACCGTCAAATGAGCACACATCAATCATTTAGCTATGATGCTCAACTCTAATCGTCTTCCTCTGAGGGGGATGCAAGAGTGTTTCCTTTGTATAATTGAAGAACTAAGCCCCTGACTCAAGGCAACTCCACAAAACAATCCTATTGTGCACATCAGACACTCCTGAGTTTCAGACTGGGAACTAATAAATCTGTTCAATACTCACTGCTCACTTTCAGAAGCATCACTGAAGTCACTTGCAGAAGTTATAAACAAACAAGGCAGAGGTGGACGGCACCATTCCCACTGTGTGGTGCTAGGTTGAGAATTTATCTCAGGGCCAAATTGTGGAGGCTTTGCAGTTTGTTGAGAGCTTTTGTGTGGTGTGTGTATGATAGCCCAGAATCAATGCCTTCATTTTTTTAATGTGGCGTGACCTTCAAGGTGAAGATTTCAGAATCAACTATTGTAAGTCTTATGATGTTAGTTTTTTTTCCCTCAAAGTTTAGTCAACAAAACATAAAATCTACTGAAGTGAAAAAAGAAAGAAAGAAAACAAACAAACAAAAAACCATTGAGAATGATCAACCTCACCTCAGACTACATCTATGTAGCTGAAGCAGAATCCTGTGTCCACAGCACCAATTGGCTCTAGATTTTCTCTGGATTATGATACAATGCTACTCTAGGAGTAGGGTAAATATCCAAATGTAGTGCAGAGCTCTTAATTGAGACTTTGAATGAACCAGTAGAATAATTCAGGTCCAGGGTGTGGACTGGAGCTAAGTAAACACGGTTCTGTCCGTTAGTGTATCAGGTACCTCTCAAGTGTGGTTTAACCTTGGTATGCGTGACCTTGGTATACGTGATGTGCAGGGGAAAAAAGACACATCCACACCTGAGGCTCTTCTCTGTAGAAAGTATTTCTCCTCACTTAAGTAGAGTGTGATTCAAAGTATTGGAAGGCTCCCTGGACTAACTTTAACTCTTCTGATAAGCACCATGACGACTCCATCCTTCCTCCAGTTTCTGATTCCTTTCCATACCTGTGACTCCGAAACATGCTCATGAGGTTTGTTGGTAACACACCTGTACAATTGTAGTAGCCAGGGTCAGAACTGCTGGAAACAAGGATTTAATGTCCCAGAATATAGAACAACCCTCATTTTTTTTTCTTGTGGTAAAGGAAAGGAACAAAATGGTGGATTTAGAGTTCTTGCCTCCAGACTCTCTTGTGTGTGTGTGTGTGTGTGTGTGTGTAAGGAGCTGGAGGGTGGGGTGAGGGCAGGGAGTGGGTAGAAGAAGGAGGCTTAGGGAGAGAACAAGGGACTGGGAAACAGGCCCAGGGCTGGTATCTGGGGAAAGGAGAACCAATACCTCTTTTGTTGTCAGGAAAACCCTGGGCACAAAGGGTGAGTTTGAGTCTTGCTTCAGGTCAGTTGAGGGCATTATGCAAAGACAGCTTCAGACAGCAAAGGCAACCGACTGACTCTGAGGTAATTAAATCACTACATTAGGCTGCTGACCATGAAAGCAGAAAAATGCCAGCACACAAAAGGAGGAAGGGGAAAAAAACCCTTACATTTGTATCTAATTATATAATTAAAATGTTTACTGTTCCATGTAATAATTACGTGGCTCACATTTGATCATGGTGGAGTTACCCTAATTGGCTAAAAGTTTTACCCATTCTTCTTGTGGGACAAAATTGGGTTTTATTTAGTCATTTTTTTCATTCAGGCATGCAAGGCTTCATGCCATCTGACTTCGCTTTATTCTGACTGGGATTTTGGCAACTCCTGTGCTAATTTCTAGCTTGATTCTCTTCCCTCATTGATGTCTGTAATTATGGGCAGCCAGTCACCTGAGAAAGGGATTATCTCTTTCTCTTCCACTTACATTCCTGATATGTTTTCTTTTACGTCAGTCACAGAGCACAGCAGGCTTGTAGGAGAGTGATCCTCTGTCTCATTCCCAAGCCAGTCACCTACAAGGACCTGTTGGCCTTGGCTCGGGACTGCCTTCCCTTTTCCCGCCTCAGCCATCAACACCGGTGCTTCCTGCAGCTGTACATGTCAGTCAAGGGCTGATTAATCGCATTGCAAATTATTCAACACTTTATTTCTCCTCCTCCTCCTCCTCCTCTTCTCCCATCTCTTTTTAATTATAAAAAACTCTATTTGTGTTTTGCTTTTGGACAGATTAATTCCAACATATGAGAGTAAGTCTTGTGAAAAGAAAATGATGAAGAGAAAAACAGTCATATGGGTTTTTCCTTTTTCTTTCTTTCCTTCCTTCCTTCCTTCCTTCCTTCCTTCCTTCCTTCCTTCCTTCCTTCCTTCCTTCTTTCTTTTTGCAGTTAGTAGTTGGAGAAAGTATGTGTTTAGGACTTACTTTGTAGGAATAAAATTAGATTTTAATTTTAGCCCTGAAATTTATTGTCTGTTATCAGTTACTTGAAATAAACAAATTCTGGTCCAGGAAGTGGATTTCACAAGGATGTATTAAGAATTCATAAAAATCAGGGGCTGAAGAAATGATTCAGCAGTGAAAAGCGCTGGCTGCTTTTGCAGAAGACCTAAGTTCGAGTCCCAGTACCTACACAACCATCTGTAACTTCAGGTCCAGGGGAATCCCACAGTCTCTTCTGGTTTCCACAGAGCAAGCATACATGTAATGCATGTGGTACACCTTTACACACGCAGGAAAAACACTCATACACACAAAATAAAAAATAATAAAAAAAAGAATTCATGAAAATCAAAGATGAGACTAAGGTGCCTTGGTTAATACAAGGCAGGTGCCAACACTGGTCATTTGAAGTGTGCCATCTGGAAATGACAGTGGACCAGCTTGTATGGGAATGCAGGTTGCTAGCCCTATAACGTGCTTTCCCCCCACCTGCCATGGACAAAAGCATTGTAGTGCTTCCTAGAGGCATCTGTCTTTGTCTGAGCAGAGAAAGCTCAGGTGACTTGACCACCCGCTCAGACCTTGGTGTGACATGGTGGGTGGAAGACAGGCTCAGGGTGGAACTGTCTGAATGGACATGGTTGGAGATGTTTTGGTCCCAACACAGACCTTTCCATTCACCCCGGTCTAATATTAAGATACTGCCCTAGACAAAATTGTTGGTAACTCTCAAGGTGAGAGTAAGCTGAAAGCATTTAAAAAAAAAAAACAAAAACAAAAACAAAAAAAACCCTCCTTCCTACTTACCAGAAACTATTAGAATAGATGTTATCACCCAGGGCCTATTTTACTCCCCAGAGGACTCATGTCATGGCAGGATGTGGAAACAATTTTGTATGATCACTCCTGACTGGCATCAGATAGGTGAAGCCCAGTGATGTTGTTGACATCAGTGCAGAGGACAGAGGACAGAGGACAGAGGACAGAAAATTACCCAGTCTCAAACAGCAGTAGAATTAGAATTCCCAAACTGAGACATCTACTGAGAATCCTTAATTTGTTTCCAAGGTAACGGATGCCTCTATCCACATGTCAACATAATCAGAAAAAACCTACTATACATAGATGAGAGCCACTGAAGCTATGGATGACATCATGATGACATCTTCACATGGAGCCCGCTTAAATAGTGATTGCATTTACTATTATGCTCTCTGGAGAGCTCAACAGAGAAACCTGGGTTGTCTATCCCTGATCTGAAATACTTGCCACCAGATTTCAGAGATTTTTATGTGGTGGTGGCTGAGGGGACCTATTTCCATAGATTATCAGCTGAGTATCCTTAAAGTGAAAACCTAAAAAGCTATGGTAGAGCATTCAGAAATTCGAATCAGGGATTCCAAACACACACACACACACACACACACACACACACACACACACACACACAGAGAGAGAGAGAGAGAGAGAGAGAGAGAGAGAGAGAGACAGAGAGAGACAGAGAGAGACAGAGAGACAGAGAGACAGACAGAAACAGAGACAGAAAGATAGCAAGACAGAGAGACAGAGAGATAATGTGAGAGACAGACCGACAGACATACATACGTGTGTATTTTTCTCAAGGAAAATTTCTATTGTCTCCTTGTTCATGGAAAGAATTGATCGATGAAGCTCAGTGATGATTCTAAGGATCCTTCTTTTAGCTTTCTCTGCCTAAATGACTTCATACTTTCTTGCTCTACCTGCTAAATATTCAGTGTCCTCAGAAAACAAACAAACAAAAACACCTTACCTTAGTAGAGCCGTGCGGGAGACGTAGCACCAAGCTCTCTCCATTAGTTTCCCTTGGTTGTCATGACAACTCACCGTGCACTGGGTGGTTGAAAACAGCAGCAGTTTATCCCACCACACCTCTACAGACCAGAGACTGGACGTCAGCTCATCAGCAGGGTTATGCCCCCTCGATGGAGACGCAGCAGCTTTGTTCTGGAGAGGCCTGGCACCGCTCCCATCTCTGCCTCTTGTCTTCACATCACCTTCCCTGGGCTTGTGTGTGGCAGCCTCTCTCCCTCATAAGAACAGGTATCCCTGGTCTAAAGACCACTCTAACTCCACGATGAACTCATCTCCATGATTTAATTACAACAGTAACCTCCCTTCCCCCAAATACGGTCATATTAACGGATTCTAGGGATTTGCACACTGACTGTCTTTTTTTTCTTTCTGAGCCACCACTCATGGGACAGGAGTCACTTTTCCATGGACAACATGGCTGGATGTCAGTCTTGCTGCTGCAGCTATGATGGCTGACAACATGGGGTTCCCCACATGAGAAGTTTCTGGGGATATGGAAATTTCAGTAAAAGGTCTCTGGACCCCAGGACAGGGGAGGGAGAGTTCTAAGCAAATCAGAATGGTTAGTGAGCCCATGGCAGAACAGAGCCTCTGTGACCGACGTTTTTCTCATGCCAAAGGTTCAGAAGTCATGGCTAACTCTGCTCTGTGTCTGTCATTTAAGGTGTGAGTTCTCAGCTGTTCTTGCTACCACACCGGCCACTTGTTGCCACACCGACATTTTGTTATCATGGACTCTAACCCTCTGGAACCATCAGCTAAAGGAGGAAACTTTTCTAGAGGCTGTCTTGGTCGTGGCATTTTATCACAGCCACAAAGTAACCTGTAACTAATATAACAGGTTTATCTTATTATTGGGGTCTATCCTGAGCTCTCCCCCATTTGTATTATTGAAGGCAGCTGAGGCAGGGACCACTGGCTGGTTACATTTTAGCTACCTGTCCAGTCTACTTTGGCAGAAATGGTGGCATTAGCAGTGACTGACATCCTTGCTCCTTTTTCTGCCCACCGCGGGTCACCCAGCTCCATCAACCTCCTCAGCTGGAGAGCGAAGAAAGGCTGAAGGGAAAGCTACAGCTTTGATCCTCTACAGAGGCGGGCCTCTTTCTCTGCCCACACGACTAAGGGTCACCGAGAAGCAGCCCCGAGAGCTGACCTTAGCCAGGACCCACAGGCCTAGTGACCTGCTTTGAAGAATTGCTCAAAGCCAAGGACAATGAAAGGGGTCTGGGACTTGTTCTCTGTGCAGACGTCCGCATGCAGCAGCCCTCGACCCTGTTCTAATGACTTCTGTCTTGGGAGGACAAGATAATCCCGCCATCAAGCCAACTTTATGAGCTCCTCGATCTGCACATCTTCTCCTCTGACCCGAGCCTCTGTAGGGATGGGGCTGTCTCTGCTTGCATTCTTAACCCTGTTTTATTCCCCGTGCAGAAAAAGATAAGCCTCCTTGTGGGAAAGCAGCTGCTTTGGATCAGGTTAGAAGCAGTAAATCTGGAAACAAACATAACATGAATGAAATGGTATCAGGACACGATGTGATGATGAAAAGCCCAGGCTTTTGGCTCTTGCCACAGTCAGCTCGGTTTCATGTTTCATTCACACGGACTTCACACTGTTCTGTGATTAAAAATTTTCATCGCCTGATTCAGTAATTCACAAAAGATCCTTTCATCAATGCCACATACAATTTCGATCATCTTAAAATTTCCATGGGTAATTGTTTTGATTTATAACAATTTAAATAATACCAAGTTATTCTCTGTAGCTAATTTTTATTTATTCATTCCACCTTGATTTAAATACAAAATATTCACTTTAAGTATTTATTGACTTCAATATCAAATATAAACAGTGTTTTAAGCATACTTTTCTCAATGTTTGACCTGTATCCTATGGTACACATATGTAACTGATCACCCACCAGCTTTGGTGATGCTTTGCTATCTCAGATATAATTTAGAAAGCTGACTTTTATTCAGGCTCCATTACTGCCACATTTAAAAAATGTAATTGTTTCTATTTCCTTTGTGTACACAGATCACAGTATCTGATAGTTTTATAATATCTGATCAGTCATCAAATATGATATAAGAAATTAATGAAAATAGTTTATTTATAATTATCTATGCTATTATATTTATAAAATTTATGAGTACCCATTATATTTATCCATTTTCCCTTTTACTTATTTTAGTCTATTCTTTTTTTAAATAGAATTCCAAGTTTTCTTCTGATAATATAGAGAACATTCTTTAGCCATTCTTTGCTAGCAACAGATCTGCCTAGTAGTCCTTCATCTGAGGATATCTTTATTGCCCATTTGTTGATGAAGACAATATTGTTGAATGCAGAATCCAAAATTGGCAATTATTTGTGTTCCCCTCCAGTATTTAAAAAAAAATTATTAAAAATTGCTCTTTCCTCTCTGTTAAGATGAGAAAACTCACTTTCTCTGGGTGCTGTCGAGATGATTTTCTTCATCTTTATTCTTCATGTTTAAGTGGGATATGCTTTGGTCTGGGTTTCCTTTGGTTCTTTTGTTTGGGGTTCAGCTAATCTCTTGAATGAACACAGTTTTTTCTTTATGCACTCATCATTTTTCAGTCATTTTCTCTGATCTCTTCCCAAGACGACAATGGTGTGAGCTCCTATTCTGCATCTTGGGGGGGGGGGGTCTTGAGACTGTCTATTCCATCTATTCCATTTTCTTTCTTTTGTTTGGACAGATCTCCCCAGCTCACTGTTTCATGCTATCTTCTCCACTCCACAGTCAAACCTACTCAACTAGTGTCTTCTTTTATTTCCTATGGCTGTCATTTCTGTTTCTTTGCTGGAATTTCCTACATTTTTTGCTTGTTTCAGGAGAATTCATAATTGTCCATTAGATTAATTTCATGATGACTCCTTAAAATCGTATAAAATATTTCTAACATCTGATTCATCCCAAAGAGTGCATCTGCTGGTTATCTTTTCTCATTCAAGTAGTGGTTGGTTTAATTCTTGGGATGATCACTGATTTTTTTTTTTTTATGTCATGGAATTTTATTTTATTTTTCGAGATGGGGCTTTCTCTGCGTAGTTTTGGTGCCTGTCCTGGATCTTGCTCTGTAGACCAGGTTGGCCTCGAACTCACAGAGATCCGCCTGGCTCTGCCTCCTGAGTGCTGGGATTAAAGGCTTGCGCCACCACCGCCCAGCGTGTCATGGGGTTTTTAAATAAAACCATTGATCTTATTTAATTTTCTTTATTCAACAGGCATAACATGAACACAGATGTATGTGAAAGTAGAGTATCATGATGGAACCTGTTGACAGCAGGCCAGCAAAATTAGACACTTATTCATGCTACTTTCTTGCAGCAAAAGAGAGTAAGACTTCAGGTTCAGCCTCGGTCCAGTGAAACTTCTCAGAGCAGGCAGGCAGGCATGGCTGATTTGTCTTTATGCTGGGTAAAGTTTTTTCAGGCTTTGTTGACACCAAAAAACAAACAAACAAACAAATAAAAGACAGGGAAGGGTCAGGATGTCAAGAACCCAGCCTCATGCTAGCCACCTTCACGAATGCATGGGAGGCTGGAGGCTTGGCTTGGATCAAACCTTACTGAGGAAAGAATTATGGAGCCAGGTAACACATCAGCCTGGAGTCATACCACACCTGCCTCACTAATATCTGATGGGGAATGGAAGATAACCATGCTATTCAACCCCACTATCACTGCCAGGGCTAGCATCCTCGGAGGGTAGAGAGCTGCTGACAAAACACAGGATACTCTGGGGGAACTGAGACATGCTGGCCCAAAAGGATGTTCCCTTTGGAACATCACTATGTGATAACTACTGAAATATTCTTCCATCAACCCTAAATAAAAGGAGAGAAAAAAAAATGTTGGTTCTCTAGGAGATGGAAATGAGCAGGGCGAAGTGGTGGGAAACCAGTGTGGCCCCAAGAGTAGAGAACTCTCACCTTCCAGGGACAACTTTGGTATGTCACTGGCCATCGTAGGGTGATGTTGGAATCGAATGAGATAACGTTCAGGAACAACTGTAGACCAGTGTTACTTGTTTCCACCCTGCGCTGTCTGTCTGGTTTCCTCTCTGTTGCTGACTTCTCATGTATTACTGGGCCAGATCTCCGATGGTCATTGCTATTCAGAGTTTTTAGTTTGAATACACAACTCCCTGTGTGGTCAGAAGCTTCCGCCTAGTGTTAGAAACATCCATTTACAACTGGGATGGTTTGTGATAGTATTTTAACTCCAGGGTTTGAGGCCCCAAACCTTGGAGCTATCCACTACTCACCTGTCTTTTAGAGCCCACATCCAGCATCAACTGTTACTGTGGTATCATTTCCAAAATCTACTTGGAGCCTGGCTACTCTCCCTTCATCTTATCGCTCCCAGTTTGGCATAGCCATTACCATCTATTTTTTTGAATATTACTCCTAAATAGTCATTTTGTTTCCTCTATGTCCTTCAGTCTCAACACACTTATTTGAAGTGCATCTTACCCCACGTCTTACGATTCGCATTGTGTTCAAAATCCATCTGCCGTTTTCCGTCTCCCTCGGAGGAAACATCGAAGTCTTTACAGTGGTGAGCGAGACCCTTCACTGTCTGGATTATTGTCCCATTCATCCTTTCTTATGATTAAACCTCCCTGGAGTCAGCTGCAGTTATCCATAAGCTGATCCAGTATTCCTGCTAGCACAAAGTGGTACCCAGTTATCTCAGAGCATTTGTGTTTGATTTCATTGGTCTAGAATGTGCCATGGGGCACCACTTCTTTTAAGTGGTCCCTTCTCAATAAGGCTACCCCTGACCCCATTATTTTAAATTGCAACAGTCCACTCTATTGTACTCTGAAAGTACTTAAGAGCTCAATACCCTCAAGTGTCTAAGTGGACTCTGAATGCTGTCACTCAAGGTTGTCGGTATTGAATTGACCACCGTAAGTGCCAAGCGAAATCCGACCATCAGTGTTCAAATGGATGCTGTGCCAGTTTCCTTCTTCATAACCGTGACAGAACACCAGCCAGGAAGGCACTTCAAGGAGGGAGTTGTTGATTCGGACTCATGGTTTCAGATATTTCCACCCACTGTGGCAGGGAGGACACAGTTGAGCACAACAGACATGGCAGCCGGGAAGCAGGGTGAAAAGCAGCACAAACGGCCAGGGCAGAAGCAGCCCTAGGGGGCATGCCCCTTGCCGTGGAGGTTCTGCTTCCTCAACCAACGTTCTTCCATCTTCCGAAGTTCCTCCACCTCCCAGTGGGTAGTCTCCCAAAATTTTGGATCTGTCCATGGAATAAGCTCTTCATTAAGTCAAAGCCCTTAGAACCCAATCTTCTTTGGAAACACCCTATGAGATTCACGAAGAGGTGTGCTCTAGCCATTTCGTAAGCATTTGTCACTCTTACTCAAGTTGACAAGAGTAACCCTCCAACATATTAATTTGCAGATGTTAAAGTGAGAAAAGACATGCTAACAGTCAGTGAAACTGAAGCATTGAACACAGCATTTAATTGACACTTAGGAAATGAAACTGACTGTTACTTTTGTTAAATACCTGATTTGTCCACAAAAATGTAAGCTCCGGGAGAGCAAGGATTTTGTTTGCTTGCTGTCTAGAACAGGGCCTAGAACCTAGCCAGTGTGTAATGCCAGTAACTAGATGGATGTTTATGTAAGACACAATCTTCCCCTAAATGAGAGTATTTACACCAAGAGGGCCGACTGAGCTGCAGAACCTCGGGCCCGTGCTCTGCAGACCCTCAAGGGAGAAGAACAGAGCAGGCATGCTTACACTTTTGTTTTAATTACAAACATACTGTGTAGCTAAACCTGGTGGGTGTTAATGAGTCACAAGGGCAACTTCCATTCTTCCCTTCTCCTGGTGAAAGGACATTTAACAAGGATGAGGAGAGAGGGTCCAGGAGTGTAGGCTATTGGCTCCACAGACACACATACACACACTGCTAATGGCTACACACACACACACACACACACACACACACACACACACACTATGGACTACATAATATATGCTTTTCTTTCTTTTCTTTTCTTTTTTTTTTCCCTCTCATATGCATGCACTTGACCTTTTCTTCCCCTCTTTCACCTGGAACTCTGCAACAGCTCCACGACAAGGGCGGCTAATCATTTCTAGCATGCAACAGCATTTGGTTCAGATTCCCTTATCGTCTTTACCCTCTCTTCTCTCCCACATGCCCCCTGCCCCGCGGTAACAGAGACAGGGAATGGAGCTCAGAGATCAGTGTCACGTCCGCCACTTCTTCAAACACTTCATGCAGAAAACCTTCCAGAGATGTGATTGTGGGATCCTAGACCTGGAAAATACCTGTCATCGGGACGCGTCCATCTGTCAAAGGAATTCATTCCAACAACATTACTTGGTGCCTGGCATTTATTTTGTAGTTAGAAGGGGGGGAAAAAGTCAATGTACATTTATGGGCTTTACAAAAAAGAAATAGCTTAAAATAATGCAGCTACTCTTAATTTACTTCCATTTGGTATTTATAAATCAGTTTATTTAAATAATTTGAGAACTCCAATTTGATTTCTTTTGATGGGATGTGTAAAGGAGGTTTCAGTTACATTTGGAAAGCTGATTTTTTTTTTTACTTTGAAAAATGCTTGGATAGCATTATTTTAAATATGCCTCATATTCTCAGTAAAATTTCTTTATGTACAAGTACTATGAAACTGAATTATTTCTAGTATGTATTTTTTAAATATTTTTCTCACTTCATCACCTTATTAGTGTTTAGAGCAACAGCTTCAACCGCAATGAAGCATTTAGCACAGCATTTAATTGACACTTAGAAAAATGAGAGCTGCTGAAAGTGTTGCCCTCTAAAATCAGAATTAACTCCAGATTTCTGCAGCAATCTTACGCCGTAAATGCTTTAAAAATGCCAAATTCTTCTGTGAGGAAAACTGAAATCTCTTTCCCTGTTGACCTTTGAATTTTTTTTTTTTTTTAATGATTCATTTGAAAAAGTATCACATCTTTGAAATCCAAGCTGTTTTCTAATGCTCGGTGTGAACCCTCCCTGATGCAGTGAGAGCCGTGCACCTTAAGAGAGGGTAAAGAAAGTTCCCCAAAAGTGAATGTGAGACATCCCGCACTCACTAAGTATGGCGGAAAATTAAAACAGAATTGGCATGTGAGTCCACTGAGCGTTCACATCATTTAATTCTTAGGTAATTTTTAAAAATTGCGTCTTATTGTTATGAAATGATAAAACGTGACACAGTACTTTTAAGATATTAGTTGTGATTCCTTAAATGAATGACTTATTTCCGGATTTGTTTCTAAAATATTTCCCGGTGAACACTAGATGAACAGAAGGAATCTGGAGTAGTCTGGAGAAAATGCTTTGTGCTCATCCAAGCCAGGAGTGCATCTTGGCAAGATTTTAGATTTTGAAATTTTCCTTTGATTTTTCCCACCATTTTCTTTTCTTTTTCTCCCCTATCCCCCCCCCCCCCCCCCCCCCCCCCCCACACACACACACAGAGTCTCAATATGCAGCCATTCAGGTTTGGAACTTACTGTGTAGACCAAGCTGGCCTCAAACTCATAAGAGATCCACCTGCCTCTGTCTCCTGGGTACTGGGATTAAAAGTATCGCCACCACGCCCAGCTCTTAAAAAATGTTTTCAGTGTAAATCTAAATTTCATTGCTTGTAAATGTAGTTTCAACTGCTGCTAGATATTTTATAGTCATTTTTTTAATTCCTAAAAATGAAATTGATATCCAATCCTGAAAGTGATAAGTATGTCACATTTTCAGGTTCTATCAGGTTAATGTAAACAAGACAGTTAAACCAGAAGGCACATGGAATAGAATATCTTGATATGATTTGAGTTAAATATTATATTTCTCTTGAGAAAGACAGATTTTTCTCAAAAGAGTTACCATGGTTTTCTTCTTGTGACATTAAAATTGAATGAAGTTGTTTTCCATTTTAAATGCATTTTCTAAAATTTGAGTAATAAGTTATATTATTGTAAGAATTATAATTTTAATACAAATTATAAGATTTTATTTACATAATAGATGCATTTACTGAGTAGAGATATTGCTTTTTGTTTGCTTTTGACAGGATCTCATTGCCGTGGCTGGCTTTGAATTCATGGAGATGCACTTGACTCTACCTCACAAATGTAGGATTAAAGATGTGTGCCTCCACACCCGGATGAACAAAGCTTTTTTCTTTTATGAGTAGCAATATAGCAATGATAATATAATTTTTCCCTTTTATTGAAAATAGATTTTATTTTCTTATATAATGTATCCTGATTATGATTTCCCCTCCTTTCCTCCTCCTGGCTTTTCCCCAACCCCTCTTCTGAATCCACTCCCTTTTTATCTTTCATTAGAAAAAATAACAGGCTTCTAAGAGATGATAATAAAATAAAATGTAATAAGATAAAACAAAAAGCTAACACATCAGACATCTAATATGTTCCCTGTTTCGAACTGTTATGAATACAGCAGCAAAGAACATAGTTGATCAAGTGTCTCGTAGGATGAAGCATCCTTGGGGTATATGTCTAAGAGTGGTAGAGCTGGATCTTGAGGTAGATTGAGTCCCATCTTCCTGAGGAACCTCCACACTGATCTCCATAGCGGCTGTATGAGTTTGCACTCCCACAGCTATGGAGGAGTGTTCCCCTTGCTCCATATCCTCACCACCATGAGCTGTCACTTGTTCTATTGATCTTGACCATTCTTACTGGTATAAGACAGACTCTCAAAGCAGTTTTGATTTGCATTTCTCTGATGGCTAAGGATAAGAAACAGTTCTTTAAATGTTTCTTAGCCATTAGGGTTTCCTCTTTTGAGAATTCTCTGTTTAGGTCTATACCCCATTTTTTAATTGTTTTTTTTTAAATATCTAGTTTCTTAAGTTCTTTATGTATTTTGAATACTAGCTCTCTATCAGATGTGTAGTTGGTAAAAAAGTCTTTCTCCATTCTATAGGTTGCTGCTTTGTCTGAATGATGGTGTCCTTTGCCATAGAGAAACATTGGTTTCATGCCATCCCATTTATTAATTTTTGATCATTGTGCCTGTGCTAATGGGTGCTCTGTTCAGAAAGTCTCTTCCTATGACAATGAGTTCACAACTATTTCCCACTCTCTCTTCTATCAGTTTCAGTGTATCTGGATTTATGTTAAGGTCTTCAGTCCACTTGGGGTTGAGTTTTGTGCAGGACACTAAGTATGGATCTACTGGGATTCTTTTACGTGCAGTCTCTTCTGATTTTGCTACTATGGGATTATTTTATTGCCTGTGTTTTCTTGGATGTAGTTACTCTCTGTAGGTTGGAGTTTTCCTTCTAGCTCTTAAGGTAGGGCTGGATTTGTAGATTGATATTGCTTAAATTTGCTTTTATCATAGAAAGTTTTGTTTTCTTTATCTATGGGTATTGAAAGTTTTATGGGATATAGTAGTTGGGGTTGGTATCTGTGGTTTCTTAGAGTCTGTAGAATTCTGTTCAGGGCCTTCCTGCTTTTACAATCTCCACTGAGAAATCAACTGTAATTCTAATAGGTTTGCCTTTTTATGTTACTTGGTCTTTCTCCCTTACAGCTTTAATATTCTTTCTTTCTTCTGTATGTTTAGTATTTTGATTATTATGTGACTAGGGGACTTTCTTTTCTGGTCCAGTGCTGTGGGAATGTTCTGTATGGCAAATGTGTTGCCAATAAAACA